>LD355924.1:14025-29292 GCA_001465055.1 Ptychodera flava | reverse complement strand
CAAATATGAAAGTAAAGGGGTTATCGCATGCCCGTTACGTGCCCGTTTTTACGGAAGCTCGATTCTATTGTTTGCGAAGGCAGATGTATAATAATTTATTTTATGTTGATTGCTGGTTGTCTGCAATACATCAGAAACTGTGTCGTTATCATCTATTTAATAAATCAACTGAGTGTGTATACCAATGATTCTTATAAATATATGATAATAAGCCAGTAGAAATCTAGTAGTTACCTGCCTCAATGATCAGTTAATAAAAATATTGATTGACAGCTATCTAAAATTAAGTCTTTCTAACTTGAAATGGAAGTCAGGGAACGATCAATTGTTGTACTTAATTAACGAGCAAACACACACTTTGTAATACCATTCCAAAGTCAATGAAATGTCTGTTAATGCTTTAAAACTGGGAAAAGTTTTTAAAATTATTACAAAAAGCGTTAACTGTTATTACAAAGTGAGAATTATTACAAAATGCTGATACCCTTGTTACAAAACGCGTAGACTGGTTTATTACAAAATACTGCAGATGTTATTACAAAATGCTGACACCCCCTATTACATTTTGCGTAAGTTATTACAAAACACGTCAGTATTACAAAATGCCGCAGCACACACCCGTTTCAATCGCAAACTTGCAATAGCTTTTTTATAAGATCTGATCCACCGCACAGGATATCAAGCTTCCCAGTAATCAGCTGCGTTTCACTTTGTGGACAAAATCAATATCCGGCATACCGTTTACTTATCATAGGTAACTCCATACTTGCGTAACGAAAACACAGCTAACGCAAATGTCATTTCTACTGTGCTTGTACCTTAGGTCAACTGGTGTTGGCATGTGTTCAATATGTGCCCGTGTTGGCGGAATCTTGGCGCCACAGCTGTTGCTGATGTCCAAGATCTAGGCAAAAGTCCCTGCTGTTGTCTACGGAGTCTCATGCATACTCTCTGCAATATTGATAAAACCTCTACCAGAGACAAGAGGCAAGAAGTTACCAGAAACTTTGGAGGAAGGCAAGAGATTCGGAAAGTAGGCTTTGTTGCTTGTTTATCTTAGATATATACTCACAACTATGAATGCCTACACCGTGACATTTATTGACCAAATGATCTACTCATTCTGACTATGTACTTTTAGAAACCGCTAAGGTTTTGTCTACATTTAACATCTGTCACTCTTTTCATGTATTCTGTCATACGATACACAGCGAATATGAAACCACAGTTTAGTTTCTGATATTCTTTTCTGCATACAATTAACCTCCATCTATCATCATGAATCGCGCGTCTTAGTTTCGCCTCTAATATAACAATATATACATGCATACAGAATATCAACTGTGTAAAATAAACTACCAACATTAAGACATTTGTACTAATCCCTACAATCTTCATAAGGAGGATTATAAATAGCCAATGAAACTTTGTCAATTTATTCGTGTCTTCTCACAGGAAACCTAAAAAGGGATCTGACGTTTACAGCGGTTATGGAAAAATAAGTAAAGCGGACGAGGAAAATTGTCTTCCCATGGAGGAGATGATCATAAACTGAATATTTTTGTCAAATTTCATTCGTTCCTCCTCCTTTCGCCATATGGATAAGTTTTGATCATGGTGAATCGGCAAAGTTGATCATAAATCACAAAAACTAAATGTGTTGGATGCAGTTGTTGGCAAGTGATTTAAACAATTGTGACTGTTATGCGATAGAACTTCCTAAAGGTTCATGGAAAATGTTCATTACCGTATTAACTTCTGGAAAGTTTCATAGCTAACGCAAAATATGTATTTTTTGGTGATTTTAAAGATTGTATTTCGGTATCTCCATGGAATGTGTCTTTTTACAAGGACTTGTACTCCTTTGTAATCAATAAACATCCAATTTCAAACTAAAGATACCCGTGATGATGTATTTTATTCCTGTTTACTTTAAATTAATAAAACATCAGATTTATGCCTGGCTAAAGTCTGGCCTGATATTTATCAATATCGTTTCCGGCTAATCCGATGCATTATGTATTTCTCACAATTTAAGAGCTGGTTTTTTGGTATTTTCCTTGCTTCCTCCTAAAATAAAAGTAGTTGTTGGATAACAGATAGCTGAGAATCATCATTGACATTTTAAAAATGAGACAAAAATAACTTGTCCCCTCTTTCCCTCTTCAACGTGACATGCTTTACAGAAGCATTTTGGCAACCACGAGGATCACTTTTATAATTCCTACCTCGCTGGTTTCGGTCATTCGTCCTCCAAAATTACATACACAGCAAGTAAACTACCGGCTGATTTCAGTACATGCCTGTAACAGGATCCAATCAGTACCTGTAACAGTCCCTAAGAAAGAACTTCTGTAACAGGACCTGTAAAATTGGTCAATACCAGGGATGTATGAACAGGTCTGTATCAGGAATGTAAACAGTGATGTAATTTCTGAGTGTCCCAGTGCTAGTGCTGTGACCACATAAGTGAAATACTGGTGTGCAAACAAGGGTGTATTAGTGTCGAATTTACAGGGCCTGTTTAACAGGCTCTGAAAATTTGTCAGATTTCAGGGGTGTATATTTTCAGAGAATGGGCTAATTTTGATGACAGAAATGAATACATGCATAATTGTGTGCACATTAAGAAATTCTTTTACAGATTTGTATTCATATTGCTGTGTACAGTCCTGTAAATATAGTGCTGAGATAGGCTCAAATTTCACACCCTGTCACGGGTGTGTGTCCTCAACATTGTACACAGTCCGGTCCTCACTTCCCTGGATAGACCTGTACATCAGCTACAGTCACAGCGATGGGATTTTTTTGCTCAGGGTCTGTACAGGGCCTGGCAAAGAAGTAAAATTGTTTTTGCTGTGTACGGGAAAACATTTGACGAACATAATTTTGAAGTCGGCTTCACCATATGTCCATGGTCGACTAACCATTCAATAGAGCAAACTTTAATACTACAACAGTTGCAGCACTTAAAATTTTTGCTTACACACAACAACTTACCTATTGATTTAAGTAGCTCTAACAGGAGTACTGTCATTATTACTATACAACTCGTGTAATATTATGAAATGAGTTTAACTCATGATGACGACAAGATTTAAAAAACTATAGACACGAACTAACCTACAGATCAACGAAACCAGACTGATGATCATGACTGATAAATCTAGACTCTGCTCACAGCAAAAACTGTCTGCAATTGAATATACAAAGAATATCTATCTGGAGAAAAAGGCAAAAGAATCAGGAGTCATTTTCTATTCTATTTTAGCTTTCCTCAAAGCGATAACACAGGGGCGGCAGCCATTTTGAATTTCGAGTGTCGGGAAATATTAGAAAGTGTTTCTCCAGTCCCAACTTGCCCTTGTTTTTTCATTTCGAAAGGGAATGGTTAAATTTCTAGGTGCGTGCTTTCTTTAACTTTATCTTTTCTAGGCAGCAATGTTGATGGTCTTTGTTCCGTTATGACTCGTACAGGAGATGCATTACGTTAGTAAACTCATCGTCGCAATTTTCTAAATTCAAACTTGTGACCGAGCGATTTAAAAGGCAAACCCAAGTCATAGCTGTCACGCTTCGTCAGTTTGTAGAAATAGCCATGATCCAAACACTAGAATATAACGACTGTCCCAATTCGTACTATTAAAATTGTACCTGTGTACCTCTCATGAATCGTACTTCTTTATGTCTCTCCTTCAGTAGCATTTACACGCGTGTAGAACAAAAAATGTGTAAATTGAGCTGAAAACATTTTGAATTTACAGTAAAACGTTACAAATTTCTTCAGATAAATGATGAATAAGTCATGAACCTGTCACGCATGTCATACGCCTTATTACAAGAAACCAAAACAGGACCGGGCATTTATAGCGGTTATGGAAAAATACGTTAAATAGGATAATTATCTTGCCATGGAGGCGACAGCCATTAAGCCAATGTATCCCCTCATTTCCTGAGAGATGGGTAATTATGTTTTTATATCTATAGGCTATCTATGATCAACATGGTGAATCAGTCATGTTGATCATAGATAACAAAAACTAATAAAGTGTTTTTGCGACGGCAATTTAAACAATATGACATCAAATCAATTCCGGCAGTCTTTATCATTCAAAGCAGGTAAATAACGAGGCCAAAACAAACAATATAATACAAAGAAAAACACTGACGAAATCAATAGTGCAATCTCGAACCACTAGTCCAGTGGTGGTACAAGGTGTCCGGAATGGGTAAGCGCACTCTGCTAGAATGCTACACCCTTCAAGATAGAACTAAAGAGACAAAGTAAAGGTACGGTCATTCAGCAGTTTAAACAACTACAGGTGTCCCACAAGTTTTGATGATGGATAATCATTGATGCCCTTGGTAACTTCAGTTTAATAGCTATAATAAGATTAATAGCTTTAGGATTCATTGTTCTGCTGTATTTACAAGGTATATACCTTTGTGCATGGACTGAATGTAGTTGTATTGCTATTTCATTAAATTTTCAACTTACATGATTGATAAGATGTTGTATTTCTATTCATTTGAATTATTAATATATAAATAGAAAATTATACCCAGCAATCATTTTGCCTGTATAATTTGTTAGCTTCTGATAAAATGCGACATAACAGGTTGTATCATTTCCGACGCTCTCTATAAATTGCATGCTTTGCAGAAGTGAGGAGACTGTTAAACGGTACTTCCCCTGCTTCCTCCTACAGTAAGAGTAGTTGTGGAACAAGAGATAGGTCACTGTCGCAATTGGCATTTTCATAGAGAAAATTGAACTTGTCATCTGAACGACTAGACACGGGCAAAGAAAAATACAACATAAAATTGATTAAAAGTGACTGAAACCGATACAAAATAGCCATGTAGGTACTTCATTCACGAAAAACAACAGCAAAAGAAATGTTAGAAACATAAACGAAAGTGTTACAAAATGCTCATACAGCCAAAAGCCTTACAAAAACATCACAAATGCTCTCAAAGTCATCACAACTGACAAAGAAAACCCAAACAATGTTCTGAAGTCAAACCAATAACAAACGAGTCGTTAAGATAAACGCCCATCGAGAAGATCGCCATTTCTATAAAAATGAACAGAAATATGACTTTTTGTTCTGCAAAAATAAATACAAGTTCTATACATATCTAAAAGCTAAAGCACAAACAATTAAAAGTGACGCCAAAATAAAAAACAAATGACAAAATAAACATGAAAAAAAGGTTAAAACGCAAAACGACCATAAAAATCTTTTCGAACCTTCCTGTAAAACCCACTAAGCCTACAAGAAAACAAGTATTGAAAGGGCACGCTAGAACAAAATGTGATATTGAATATGAACCAGAAGCGTCAGGATGTAAGGATCATCTCACTACAATAACAAGAGCAAGCATAAAATCCTACAGAAAACTAACACGAGCCAGTAACTGATATAGAATAATAAACTCCCGAGAAAGAATCTCTGTTTCAGACTTTCGAAACAGAAGGATTAGAGTTTCAACTTTTTTCAAATACGCAATTGATCCGAATATGTATCGCCATAGCTTTCATATGCATGCATATTTTTGAGACATAATGACGACATTAAGGCAATATGTTTGATATCTAGATCCTAATTCAGTCTGGAAAATATTTGCCTTAATTTAATTAATTTTCTGTCTACAATTATTTCCTACTTCACAAGAAATTTTGTATGTAAGTAGATGGATACTTTGTAGTTATCTTGATTATAAATCATAATGTCGGTTTTCTTGTTTCACCAGTTTTGACATTAAACCATAGACCATCGAGGGTCAATGATTATTCTTTTTTAAATACTGAACCTAAAAATAAGCGTCTGAGTCTGTCGCTCAATAAACTGTCAACCTCATCCAAGGTTAGCTGCACAACTTATCTTGCACACTAAAATGTTTAAAAAAGTTCGAGCTGTTAACGGGCGAACGACCAATCATGTGTAATATTCTCCGTTGATTCGACTTTCAAGCGGTGACACGCTTTCACGGTTATATTATCCCTGCATTATCAAATAGCAGACGACGTTACACTGAAATACACTTGCTGGTCAGGAGTGCTTCAACCGTATAATCTACATTTTTCGTGAACGAGGTAGGGAAATCAGAAGACCAAGGTAATATATAAATATCTTTCTTATCAATATCCGCTCGGCAACTTTTGTTATTCATACAGCAATGATTTCTCTCGGCGACTCAGTGCATTAAAACCATGTATACCATACAAATAATATACAAATACTACAAAAACACGCATAGAAATTTCCTTTCTATATACGATATTCTAAATTTGCTTTTCTATACATACAAAAACACAACAGTTTTCTTTCTACGGAAAACTAAGTCGCGCACGGCATTAAATTATTTCTAATGGTTACTGTGCACGCTCTATCATCTGCAGGTTGTGTTTTTGGTAGCATTTGCGGGTGGTTTGTGTTACATTATGACCCCAGCTGGAGACTAAAATGTATAGTGTACACATGCATCTAGTGCAAACTCATATTAGCAATTTTTAATTTAAAAAAAAATTATGACAGAGAAAATGAACGTCAGTTATTAGTCCTAACATACGTTCCTTGTTCTTTTACAACAGTAATGGTCCAAACACTAGAATAAGTTAATGCCTCATTACATACTCCAACCATTCAAATTTTTGAGTTAAAATAACGGCTTTGGGTAAAATATATTCATTCCTTAGCCGCGCTCTCTGAAGAATTACTTATTGATATATACCATATGTGGTTTGGACCACAGACAGCCATAAACTATCATAGCAAAGTGGCGAACCTATTAATTATTTCTTTTTATACAGTGTAATGTGCATTTATATTGTTGAAAAACAATTCATGTTTTCGCAGGAATTCTTTTTTTATCGATGACAAAGCCAATTCCGGCATTTGAAACAATCTGCAGGAAGCTAAATCTGTTGAAACGTACAAAGACCAACAAACGAATAACTCATAACGAATGTATCAGAATAATATTAAAACTTGAGATTAATGCAATGTCTCGGCGCTAAGTTTGTGTCATTAAAACCACATCATCTCAAATAATATTATATAGGGCTCAGCCCTGGTGTCGCGTCAGGGGTTAAGATTAGAAATATTATTTGCATTGATTCATGATTAGCAATAGTAAAGGATTAAATAGAATTAATTGTTACTTGCTATATACGTTTGTACGACAATTGTCCCCAGTTTACTCTCTGATCAAAACAGTTCACTCACATGATGTTAGACCCTGCAGCTATAGATTTTCTGTAATGTGTAAAAATGTTGGACAAAAATTGGCAATTTTTACTATGATAACTACCTATTGTGTTTAACAAGGGACGTATTTTGCCATCATTATCCTATAATAGTAACTGCAATGCCCAACTTCCACTTGCAAGCTGAGAAGTAGCGTTCCGTCTAAAGATTGGCAATTTTTGAATCTAGTTATTTACAGAGAGGGCGCTTTTCTAAAATTAAATCTCGGCATTCTATGCCTTTGTCCTCGTTCATATGGACGACACTTTTCTCTCTTTTTCTACTTTTTAGACTTGATAGAAACGACATTTTGTATCAGTGACAGGGTGGTTCATATTACTGGCTAATAAAAGAGATATATTTTATTAATGGCTAATTATAAAGTAATACTTTGCACGTTTCGTATTTGTTTATTTACGAGCACTCAAAAAACATGGCAGCGCACATGAATTAAGTCGAACACACTTCCGGTTACTCGCATAGTATATTATGAATCTGCGTATGCGCAGTCAGTAAGCCGCTGGGGCGACTAATATTATATAGGGCTCAGCCCTTGGTGTCGCGCCAGCGGTTAAGATGGGCAATGTTATTTGTATTGATTCATGATAAAATAGAATTAATTGTTACTTCATATACGTTTGTATGACAACTGTGCCCAGTTTCCCTCAGATGAAAGCAGTTCACGTACGTACACGACGTCAAACCCTGCAGCAGTGCAGGTATAGATTTTCTGTAATGTGTAAAAATGTTGGACAAAAATTGGCAATTTTTACCATGATAACAGCCTAATGTGTTAAAGAAGGGATGTATTATGCCATCGTTACCTTGCAATGGTAACCGCACTGCCCAACTTCCACTTGTAAGCTGAAAACTAGAGCGTTCCGTCTAAAAACTGGCAATGTTTGAATCTAGTTATTGACACAGGGGGCGCTTTTCTAAAATTCAATCCCAGCATTCTTTGCGTATGCCGCCGTTCATACAGAACACCAGTTCGCGAGATAAGGAGACAGGGCGTTTTCATCGCTGTAACGATGTCGTCCCGGCCGACATCGTTGCCACACTTCAAACAGTGGAGGCGCTCTCACTTCCGTTTCACTTCTGCTCTTGTCAGTCTCTTGCTACATAAGCCTGAATATGAACGTATCCATATAATGTTAAAGGGACAAAGTCGGGCATTTCTCCATGAAGTTTGTTTAATGCAAGATACTACTTATATTAATTGACATGTTGAAAGATGCTGAATGAATGGGTGACCATGCATATATTTGACCCCGGTTTTAGACACGATACATGAAACCATGGTGACAATGAATTAATGGTCATGACAATTAAATTATTTTTGCCATGGCTTCATTACAAATTAGTAAAATCACTGTTTAAATGTAAAATGAAGGCCCTATACTCAACGGTTTATATCACTTTGAATGTTAATCAAACGTTGTAGTTTATCTTATAGGTAAAATTCGTATTAAAATTACTGGACAAGCCCACTACTGAAAAACTCATCCATGCATTCGTTACCTCCAGACTGGACTATTGTATCAGTCTGTTCTATGGTATTTCAGATGACCAACTAAATCGTCTGCAGTCTCTTCATAATGCAGCAGCCCGTCTAGTCACAGGTACACGTAAATATGACCACATCACTCCTGTTTTAATTGATTTACACTGGTTACCTGTGAAAGCGCGTATTAGTTAATAACTACTTTTAAGATTGTTAGTGGCGATCACCGCTTTATTTGAAATATTTAATTGACCTGTATGTAACGACAAGAAATCTACGATCTTCTAAGAAATTGCGTGTAACTCCTCCTCGCGGCTATTTTAATAAGCCTTACGGTCATAGAGCTTTTTCGGTACGTACTCCTTTTCTGTGGAATGCACTGCCTTCAGAAATTCGTTGCACCAGAAATGTTACATCTTTTAACAACAACAACTTTATTGTCTTCAGGCCTTCAGCCCATAATATCAACAGAGATAAAAGAATTACACAAACATTATAAACAGATTGCACCATTACGTAAATAATACCAAGGCTTCTTTCCCTAATTCAAAAGCTTGATAAGTATAAACTTTGCTAAAAGACATATATTGTTACTCATGAAGAGTTTCGTTAAGTTTCGTAGACCTGGGTTTCTAATTGCCAAATTCGGCAGAAACTGAATCCGTAGATTGTCAGTGGTAAAGATTACATTCGAACAGAAAATGAAATTCATCATCAATAGAAAGAGTATCACAGATTTAACACGAACGTTCTGATCGCTCTAAGTATTTACTACAACAAGTTTCAATCAATAGTTTGTGACTGGAACAACGTAACAGGGACTATGACAGTGCCTTTCGATATCTATTGATTTTAAATATAAAGTAAATAATTCTTAAATGATGGGTTGTGTTTGATTTGACAAAATAAGTGTAAACGACGTATTCGAGACATCCTCCCACCATTCATGTTGCCAGTTGTCCTTGACTCTGTTCATAAAGGTGATAAATTGTTTTGTTTATTGCCAAGGTGTTATTACCAACACCTTGGCTGACTCACGCATGACCGAAGCCATACCTGAAGAGTGTATTTTGTAAATATGTCACCAATGCTTAGCAATTCTACTATTCGGCATAGACAGAAGTTTCACCCTCCATTCGATGCATCTAACATAGGTAAAAATAAATAGAGGGGTTCCTAATTCTCCAAGTACGGCAACAGTGAGAATGTTACGTTTTACACCAAGGAAACGTTTACAATAATTAGTGTACGGTCTCAATACATGTATACACTTGATATCCCCATAACTCAGCATCATACAGCAAAATCGGAAGTATCATTATATCAAAACCTTAAAATAAAGATTACAAGGGAGTTCTCTGAACTTTTTGGTAAAGCGATTATAAATACTGATTTCTTTGTTTGGTCTGCTAGAGTTTGGGGGGTCAATCATTACGTCTAGAAAATACAATGCCAAGATATTTATAATACGATATAACATCAACCTTTTCCCCTTTATAAAACTATTGTTCTGTCTTTTCAATATCCAACCATTTCTGAAGACAATGATTTTTGTTTGTGCAAGATTTACTTTGATTTTCCATTTATCAGCAAACAAATTGGGTAAAATTAGAAGTCTTTGTAGGCCTACTACTGTATCAGCAAACAGAGTTATATCATCCGCATATCCATATAGCAGTCTGCAGATGAAAAATATCTTTCAACTCGTGTTATCTGAACGTCCATATGACTCGCGTTTTCAACAATACTTTGTAGTTCATTTGTGAAAACAGCGAACAAAAAAGGGGCTAAGGATACATCTCTGTCTTACTCCCATTGGACAATCAAAGTTTTCTGTGATATGCTGACCTGTTCTACTAACATCATTATATATACTATTAAAAGCATTTTACCTTGTCCACCATTTGTAGGAGTAACGTAAATAACAGCGTATGGTTTACGGTATCAAATGCTTTAACAAAGTCAACAAAAATACAATAAAATCTTCCTTCTTTCCTGCAAAGATATTTCTTGACTATGGAATATAAAGTAAAAGTATTACATAAGGTTGAATATCCTCTTTTGAAACCTGTTTGGCACTCTGACAGTTTTCCTTCTGCCTCGGCCCATTCGTTAATATTTCATTCAAAATAATGTTAAATAATTTACTAAAGTTGCTCAAAGGCACTATTGGCGATCCCTGGAATCGTCTTTGTTCTAGTCTGTAGGAGGATTATGGAGGTTTGATAGCCCTTTGTTTTCTTTTGAAATTGTAATCTGGTGTGTAAATTTTCTGATGAGACAATCTGGTGCCAACAAAGGCCTTTAAAAGCGTGATACCTCTATAATTATTTACATTTAAGTGTGCCCTGAATTATAATTTATATGAAGTGGATCGATAACACCCGTAGTCCACTCCTCTGAAAAACTACCGGAATTAAAGATTAAATGAAAAAGTCTAACAAGGTATGATAGGAGGACATCCTCAGTAGCTTTGAAAAATTCAGCCGGCATTCCATCAAAACCCGGTGTTTTCCTGGTTTCTGAATAGCTTTGTGAATTTTGTCTGCTATAATAATACTATCTAATATTGAATTATATTCACTATAGGTGTCGTCCATAGATAAATCAGGAGCTATAGTGTCATCCGACAAAGATTGAAATACTTTTTTAAATACTCAAACCACTCATTTGCCGAGATTTCAGGGCTTAAACACTTTGTACTCAATGATTTAAACTTATCACTATAGGAAAATATTGCGAGAAAGTGACGCTTGACCGGTGAGCTACGAGAATGCACTCACCAAGTACGGTGAGAATGGTAATTTTCACGGTGAGAATGTATAATACTTATCATTTACTGCTGAGAATCAAGCAGACTCGCCGTTCATCGGTGAGAATCAACCAGACTCGCTGTTCACTGATAACGTGAACAGCGAGTCACTGATAAAGTGAACAGCGAGTCTGGCTGATTCTCACCAGTGAACAGCGAGTCTACTAGATTCTCACCAGTGAATGGTGAGTCTGGTTGATTCTCACCGAGGGACGGTGAGTCTGGTTGATTCTCACTAGTGAATGATGAGTATGATACATTCTCACCACGCATGCTTGGTGAGAATTTCCAGTCTCACCGGTGAGAATCTGTTATCATACTTTATTCTCACCAAGGAGTGTATTTCTCGCAGCTCAAGGTCTCACTGACTGCGGTGAGAATAACAAGAGATTCTCACCAATTGCGAGAAAGCGTCATTTTCTCTCTCCAGTCTCGCAATGTTTTCCTATAGTGTATCCGACAATGTTTTGCTATATCTACCTTCCTTCAGTAATGATAATTTAATGTTATCGTGATACTCTTGTTTCTTTTGCATACACAAAGCTTTGAATTTTTGAAGTTACGAAGATTTTTAGTTTTTCACAGACTTCAGCTGTTGACACCACAGGTCAAACCGGCCATGGGGCATGTGTACTGATGAATATTGGTGAATTTCGTTTCATTTCTTCAGCAGCAGATTCAAAAATATCACATATATACGTATACAGCTAGAAATATCAGAAATATCAAATGCAAAACGTACATTATCCCACATTTCTGAGGCACTCATGCGCTCAATAAAAATATCTTTCAGTTAATTTTCATTTAAATTTGACAGCCTTTCATTTACATAGGGCTTTTGAAGACTAGGAATACACATATTCACTTCAATGTTTGATACAATCGGTAAAATGATCAGACAGATCAATATCAATAACTGAAAAATATGTTACAGGTCTAAATAAATCAGTAGAGATGATTAAATAATCAACAGTGCTGCACCCATTATTTGAGATACATGTACACTCTCCAGGAATGTCTGGTTCGAAACTTCCGTTGACGATATGAATATCAAATATTTTACAAAGTGATAAAAAAGACTTACCAACGTTATTGATGACTTAATTTGTCTTTTGATTTGCGTGGAAAGGTAAACGTATCACAGGAATATGATTCCAATGGTAAATAACCAATAGAATCATCTAAAATATTGTAATCCTCAGAAGAGGTTCTTGCATTAAATCTCCTGTTAAAATTTCATTTACAACAGGATAATAAGACAATATATCTGACATTCACTCTTCGAGGAGCACTATTCCGTTTACGTCAAGTAAACTATGGTATATAGTCGAGTATTCTGGTGCAGTGTAAACACAAAGTAAACAATATATGTAGATGATTTAAAATGAAAGAAATCATTGTGAAACAGTAGTACAATTACATCTTGCAAATTGCATTTCAATTGAGTGACACCGTCTACAATATTATTACTAACATAGACAGCAACTCCCCCGCCCTGCGCCCTCGTTTACAACGTTTTACTCTTGGCATATTAAAACCAACGTAACCAGGAATACATGGCATTTCATCAGATCCACTAAGCCAGGTCTCTACAAATCCAAGGATATTGTGATTTGCAATTGTTGATTGAAACTCATCTGTGAAAACCTTAGCCCTCTTATTTTAAGTGTCAGCGTCTTCAAAACATTAGTCGAACTATCAACAGCAGTATTAGAATGGTTTTCACAGATACAAGTTTTAAAGTAGACATCCTTATCATTTTTTATTTTATTACACTTTAGACCTTGGCCTAGACCCTATTTTGATCTACCTTTTGGTTTGATATCATCGTTAACATTGTATCATACACAAACACTCTACCTTCGATAATAATTCTATCATATAAAGAAAGCCTACATCGTTGGTTGTTTTGCCGGGCTTGTCTAACAAAGTTCGATGTTCTTTCTAATGTTACGAACACGGATAGAGAAATCTTCAGCAACAGGGTATTGTGTTTCAGAGTCTTGGCATTTCCATGCAGCTGTTAACACCTGTTCCTTCTGCTTGAAAGCTGTACACTTGGCAATGATTGGTCGCGGAAGGGAAGGGGTATTAAGCCGATGAGGACGTTCAAATTCAATTCAATTCAATTCAATTCAATTCATTTTATTACCTTTTTTTTAAATCTTGACAAGTTCATTATTACAAAAACTGAAAATAGGCAAAAGGCAAATATGGATCCAGAATAATAGCTGGGGCTTTAACTTTCTCCTCACTATCATCCCAGCTTTCTTTACCGTTTGCCGGCTCAGGAACTCCATAAATAATGAAATCATTGCGTTTTAATTGCGATGTAGTACAGTCGGCTGCAGATTCGAGTTTAAACATTCGTGTTCGTAGTTGTTCAGTTTCATTCCTGAGTAATTTAACATGTTCACATTCCCGCTGTAGCTCTGACCTGACCTCTCTCATTTCAGCTTCAATTTGTCCTATTTTGTTATTTATTTCATCAGAAAGGGATTCTACTTGACCGGAGATAGACAATTTCATAGTACCAAGTTCATCCATTATATCTTTTATCGTATCATCATTTTCTCCGGTTTTGCCGCTGTCAGTGTTCAATTCTTCAAGTGATATCGAGCGACCGCACAGTACTCGAACCCTGGTAGACATTGTCTCTGTAATTTTAGGCTGTTTTGGCTTAGTTGACTATGGCCCGGGATTAGATTCTATATCGCCACTTAGAATATTATTAAGTAATTATCGGAGACAACACATATAAGGCACACGTGAGGGCGTCAGGCAGTGGCTCAGTTCACGTTTGAAATGACCAGACAAGCCGTCACTCATATCAAACTATATTCTGACCGCAAGAAAGCTTCAAACGCCAGTTTGTCTTGTAACGCTCTTGCTAGGCCAGAACATTTGATTTTGATTTGATTTATTTAAAAATAATAAACACACAATACAAACAAGGAAAAGGACAAAGAAGAAAGTTTTGGGATAACACAGAAAAGTTAAAAACTTATTTCCACTGTGGTCCCACGAAAAGCAAATTCACAAGCAATTGCAACTCGGCAAGACAACAATTAATAAAAAACAAAATCATTTGCTCACGTTGATTCATTGCTTCGTAAAAATACTTCTTTAACTTTATTTTAAAAGGAGAATTTGAAGTACACAGTATATTTTTTGGAAATTTGTTCCATTCAACACTATAGCTGTATATACAAAACTATTCTGATAAACACAGAGCCCCACCTGGAATAATAATAAATAGGGTCCGGATCTTGTACTATGGACATGACTGTTAAAAAAAATTATCTGACAAATATATACATGGTACATAAACAGGCAAACTGAGAAAATTATGAACCGTACCGTCTGAAAGAGCAGCACCAATGACGAGCAGGGTCGAGACAACTATCGTTGTACAGGCAAATCGATAGCTCTATTCCATTGTTGCAGATCAATTGACAATAGGGTTATACGCAGACGGTAGAGTTACCAGTTTCCATGATGAGCTTATTGGTTGAGAAAATCAACCGATACGGTAACGCCAGGCAGTTAGCGTTATTCCAATCCTATGTTCAGAAAGTACCAAGGGGAGGTCTGTACTTCTCACGAGTTATGGAATTCAGTCAACACGATGCACACCCTTTGAAGGCTCGACGTGCAATCTTTACATCTTTTAAACGTTGTTGAAGACACATGTTTTT
>LD355921.1:9651-20637 GCA_001465055.1 Ptychodera flava | reverse complement strand
ATCATTCATAACATCATTTCACCAAATACTAACACAATCATTCATAACATCATTTCACCAAATACTAACACACACAAGGTTACTCTTCTCTGATTGTAATGAAAGAGAACTGCTTTCAATTTCAACTAGCAACCAAGAAGGTAGACAAGCTCTGTTGCTATTTTTTATGTAACAATGATTAAATATGAAACAACTGTAATGCTTGTTCTATTCATTTTTGCGGACAAAATAGGTTATACTTAATAGGCTTGTAAAACAACAATGACATATATTAAAGACATGTGAGGTATATAGACATCTTGATATCTCTTCCAAAATTGACCAAACATTTTGAAGCTAAATATTGAATTTAAAAACAACCTCACAAACAGTTAAACAAAAAAGATCATAATTGAGCAAATGGAGAGAATTAGCCCATAAATTTACTCAAGCAATTTTCACAATGAATTGAACTTTCAAATGAAAGCATACGTCAAACCCTAAATTGCAAATTGGTAGCTATTGGATTAGAATTCTACGAGCATACAATTTTAAAAGTTTACAGCAGCATACACTATGCAAATTTTTAAAAATCTGAATAGGGGCACAGCAACAGTTGGTTAAAAAATTTTGCATATGTAAATTTTTATCATCATTTGAATGAAAATTAATCAGGTCATCTCTAGAACTCTGAGACAATTTGATTGCTATGAGTAAAATTATACAAATATTGAGCTAAAAATTCTAAACAGTATACAAAAAAATATTTCTCTTCCTACATAACTGCTGTTATGATATTTAAATGTCAAATCTTACAGAACTCTTTCAATTAAGGTAGAATGTACCAACTTTCAAACTTTCACAATGCTGTTTTGATTTACCAAATATGGGGGCTTATTTTGAAGCTCATATAGAAAATACATTTTTCACTGCCTTAGTTTGTGAAAATTAAAAAAATGGTCGCCATTTTGATTTTCAAATAGCTGGTAAATTTTAAGTAATTTGTTTCCATTATACAAAACTAACTGCATATTCACCTCTGACCTTATTCTTGATTTTAAAAGTGAATGGATTAAAGCTCCATGATTATGCAATTTAGTTTTAGCAACAGGCCAATACTACCTGTATTTTTGATAGTTTCCTTGCAAACTCATCATAATTTCACATTTGTTCAGTCCTTGTTTTCCTTCTCATTTGTTCATAATCTCCATTTCGATGTCCTTGTCCCAATCCTGTTTTGCTACTGGATTGTTGAAGTGGAGGTAGACATGCTGTACACCACCTTCCTCATTGCGTTGCAGTTTTTGATATTCTTCATTCACTTTACCTGATGCATCACTGTTCAGTTTCTGATACCAATCATCCGTCGTGCCAGACATACGAGTGTAGTCACCTTCCTGGAGTTTTCGGGCATCCAAAGGAGTTAGGTAATTGCTATCCCTGTAGTCCTTGTATTCATTTTTCTTATTGATATTCTGGTGAGATTGCGGGACATCTTTTTCCAATGTTATGGTGCTTGGATTATCTTCTGCATCTTTGGTCAGTTTTTGATATCCATCATCTGTCTTGCCTGGATTCATGGCCAGGTACTCACCTCTATCTTCTTGGCTGGCTTTAGCAATGTCCTGAGGCACTGAGTAGCCACCTTCTTTATAATCCATGGCCTGATCTTCTACTGGCGGTTTAGGTTGTGGACGATTGGTGACGTGAAACGGAGGTGATTCATGAAGATCATGTTCACTATGGTATTCAGCATATGGAGTAATGGGTGTCACTTCAGGTATCTCACTGTATGCAGAAGGCAGTGATTCTCTACCAGACTTTTGATGAGGTTTGCCTTTCATTATTTTGATGTAAATACAAAATCCAATCAATACAGAAATTATAATAATGACAAGAATGCAAACCACAACAATGACAATGATTGTTGTTGGTGTTTTTTCTTCACTGGTTCCTGTAAGAAAGAAAGAACAACACAGTCAGTGTTTCCATGTGTATTTAAAATTCCGAAGTTCACTTCCGACAATTTAAGTCAACCGTCTGCTGACCAAGGAATCTTTTGCTGTACACCCTAAGAAATGGTGAAAGTTCCCCTACAACTGGACAACACAAGCAAACTAGGGCGGTTGTAAGCTCAACCTAAAGATTTTAAAGTCCTCCAGATTTGCAGGACTTATAGGTCGACTCTAACCTGTAAACTGTATTGCCATTGACTTTCCATTGATATCAGAATTCAGTAAATTACTAACCTTTACACTGTGTGTGATTTCTTGCGCCTACATCGTCAGTGACTTGATCATCTGGACATGCCTCACACTTAGTTGCACCTTTGTTAGGCTGATAAAATCCTCTATCACATGGAGTACACGGATCGGTTCCAGTTTCTGACCAAGATCCTGGATCACATTCTGTTGAAATAAAATAACAATGGAATGTATTTACTGTGTAAACTCTTATCCTGCTAAGTTCACATTTAACCATTGGATGGAGTTGGTCACTTAAAGGCGGAGTCTCCCTTTAAAAGGACGCGAAGCTATGGCGGCGTTCATTGTGTAAGTGGACACCAAACAGGCAACACGCGGGTACACGCGCCTGAAAATGCCACTTTTTAGTTTTCCCCAGCTGCAAAACTGCAGACAGACTGCCAAGTGGTCAGCGCAAAGTTGCTGCCGATCGAACTCTGTGGTTATATTCAAAGTCTAACGTGACTGGAAGACAATTTTTTAGGAAATTCAAGCATTTGTGGCGGGGAATAAATGACCGTTGGCGATTTGAAACAACCGTCAATCAAACACTTGTATAAACTCTGTTTGCAGGATTAGCAAAAGGTGACAAAAGGTTGAGATCAGTTTGTGTACTGGCCAAGTGTTTGACTGGGAGGAGAACTCCACTAATGCGAGAACCTGGGATTGAAAAGCGCGGCTTTAAGTCCCATTATATTGCGTCTAACAAAAAGTTGAACATTTGAAGACCGGTGAAAAGACAGATTTTTATAAACTTATTCCTGTCATGATATACCAATACCATCCTAAGTAAACAAAAGTATTTTATTCATATCATGTTTTACTGACTCGGTAGATGCAGAAGTGAAAGGCCTGGCAGGATGCGGGTTGAAGAAAGCATTTAGTCTAATATGTATTCAATATGCTTTGTGAAACATATAAACTACAATATTCCTGATTTGCACAACAATCATATCAGTACATGACAGACATAACGGAGTGGTTTAAACCCATTTAGCTACTTTGAAGTTCAGCATATGCAATGTAAACCTCATTTCCATAAATCAATACCTTTTGGTGTCAGTATAAAAGTGTCTGACGACACAGTAAATGGTGGCATTGAACCACTTTGAAGGGCTTCATTCAAGATGGCTGCCATCTGCTCCTGATTGGTCATCTCACTGTCATGTGACACATTAGCTTCATGGATCATGTTATACTCCATAATGACACTACCTTGTCTGTAACAAAATAAAGACCAACAACAGTTCATCAAATGGTCATTTTGGTTTTCACATGCTAATAGTAAGCTTTTTGTTTTTTACTTTATACTTTTTCATAATAGTTTTCTTTGCAGAATCCTGAAGGAATTTGAATGTTTAAATCCGTAAATGAACACACACTGGATGTAGAAACCTGTTAACACAGGGAAAAATAAACTATCTTGTTCACTTTTTCAAAGGAGGTACCTTGTTATGTCATGAGAAAATGTGAAATTTTATAAACACAAAATGCAGTGAATATTATTGAAACATGAAATAGTTGGTCATAGTTTGGAAATTTCATGCTGCACAATAAAGTAAAAGTATAGTTATTTATTTGTGTTCATATGGATACCAACAGAACTGGTACATGCATATAATCAATATTAAAATCAGTAAAGATGCTTATGGACTGAATTATTACGTCTAATTATGAATTATTATGTCTAACTCACAATATAAATAGAGTCCACACTTTTCTCTTACAACTGAATACTTTTGAAACTTTCAAGTTTAAATCAAGCTATGTGGGTTGATATCATTTTAACTGTTTCTCTGATATCAAATATATAAAGGACTTATTAATGCCATGTGTGTTGTGAAATTTAAAAACAGTTTTAATAAACTACAATTTCCTCTTTCAATATGAAAACACTTACTGAATACTAGTGACATTAACAGTAACTCTGCCTTTCACTTCAACAAAGACATTTGACATTGCTTTTCCAAAACTTTTCTTGAAATCTTCATCAGCAATTAGTCCATCATTGAATTCCTTGTTGGTTATTTTCAGACGACCATCATACTGATGTGACCCTATCAAAACAAAAATTAATATTTAAAAAATGTCACTATTAGTCAATCTAATGGTGGAGTGTAACATTGCCTTTTTTGTAACAACATTCAAACACGCTATTTTAACAACGACATTTATTATGACATTAGATAATGAGGTTTTTTTCCATAGTATAATTAATTCTATACTGCAAAATTTAAGTTCTGAAAATCAAAGATTTGTAGTTGGTACTTTTGCAAACTTGAGCTTGAGACTTTGAACTTTCTTTGAAAACTTAGGGAGTTCATAGCATGCTGTGGTATAATCGTTGGGGACTTTGACCAAAATGACCAGTAATTCCCAAGAATTTAAATTAAATTGACTTTTCACCTAAAAAATCAAAAGATGGTTCTTACTTGTGTAGAGGTGACAAATGATACCAAAGAATGGAACATTACTGCAGTCACAATCATAATCCTGTCCAGCGATAGCGATACAGATGCCATCATTCTTGCAAGGTTTAAAGATGCAGATATCCTCTATAACTGGAGGCTGGGTTGGTTCAACATATGTCTCACAGCTGGCACCATAGAAGTTGGGTTGGCAGGCACACAGATAGCCTTGATTTGCATTCTCAGATATGACACAGATTCCATCGTTTTGACATGGACTTTCTGAGCAAGGATTTACGAGGTCGCAGTTTGGCGGATGAAAATGTGCATCAGGGCATTCACACCGGTACTTATCTGCCAAATTATAATCTGTCTTACAGCTACCACCATTTAGACAGGGAGTCACTGCAAGATGACATGGACTAAACAGAGTTTGACAGTAATCTCCAGTATAAGAATCCTGGCAGTCACATGTAAAACCAGACAGGGAATTCTCACATATCCCACCATTATAGCACGGATCTGGTTGGCAGTAATCTATCAAAATATCACAGTGCAGACCAGTGTACCCCTGGGGACACTTACATGTATAGCTGGTGGTTCCTGGAATACAAGTAGCACCATTCTGGCATTGATTCCCAATACATAAATCCAGGATTTCGCAGTTTATCCCTGTTTGTCTCTCAGGATCCGGACAGATACATGTGTACGAGTTGAATTGTGTGTGACAAGTTCCACCGTGTTGGCAAGGATTAGACAGACAGAAGTCAATTTGTGTATCACAGTTCTTTTCTCCATAGCCTGGTTGGCAATCACAGAGATAGTCACCAATCATGTTTGTGCAAGTTCCACCATTTTGACAAGGGTTTGTCGGCAAGCAGTTATCAATGACAAACTGACAATCATCTCCAACAAAGCCTGGTAAGCAGTCACACTCGTACCCTGGATTCTCAAATATTTTGTTGACACACATTCTGTTTGGTCCATCACAGATTGTCACATCCAGACATTCATTCACGTCTGAAAATTAAACACAAACAAGATATGCTTAAGTAATACAAATTTGACAAATACATGTAAAGCTATCTAACTGAGATAGATACATTTCACATTCATATGACAGTTCTGTATGAGTAAAAACTTCCAGATAGACTTTGCTTCCTGTTTTCATAAAAGCTCATTTTTGATTATTTTGGACTCATATTTTCAAATGTCCTACGAAATATATTGATTAAAAAGTTTACTTTGTTTGAAGGAATTCCTGCTGAAAACAAGTTCAAATGATGTTAACAGGTAAGAAAGAATAACTGATAAGGACACACCTCCACAGTGCGACTCTTCTCTGTACATTACAGCCTTCAGCTCATCTGACAAAGATTCCAGCAAGTCTGGCCAGGCTACAATAAGGGAGTCTTCATGGATGTAACGTAGAGAGCATGGTGTTAATTTTTCTGCTAACTTTCCGATGTTTTGATCACTTAGGGCGCTGTTGTAAATGTGTAGTCTGCTCATATCTCCGATGAAAGATCTCTGCTGCATGAAACCTCCA
The DNA here is from genome assembly GCA_001465055.1 of Ptychodera flava. Classification (NCBI taxonomy): domain Eukaryota; kingdom Metazoa; phylum Hemichordata; class Enteropneusta; family Ptychoderidae; genus Ptychodera; species Ptychodera flava. Next base: position 14,458 of record LD355921.1, on the reverse strand, counting down.
CTTGCAATAGCCTTAAACTGACCTGTTCAACAGCAGATATGAAAACACCATCACATTTTAGCAATTTATAATTGTATACCTTGGACAGGAATATTCTTGTTTGAAGACTGCAGCATTTTAACAAGGACCTCATTACTGGAATGTATAACAACTATTCAATGTTGGTTGTACGCTGACATAATGACTGATTTTTACCTAATGTGATATTTACAATGTGAGCTATAGAATATTTAAGCAATAAAGCATCCCAGCAACAGTATACCACAAGATTTTGACAAGTTCATGGCATATACGTTTGAGCAATAATGAGAGCATATATATGAAGTGAACTGGTCAAAATCGAGTGGTATACCGTCGTTGGGTGTGCTTTACTGCTATTATATCATGAAGTATATTGAAATGCTGGCATTGAACATGAAAAAAGGATGTTTGCTCTTGCCGAGAGTTCATGTGTATGCAAACCTTGCTATACGGCGAATAAACCACGGTTCTTTTCACATTTCGACTAATCAGATAGCCGCATTTGCACCATCAATATACTGGCATGATATAATTTGAGATATGGCATATTGGTATTTGAATCTAAACCACAATTGTATACAAGTCAATTAACACTATTTGGTTAAGGTGCATACCAACAGTCAGGGTTCCACCAGTTTGTAGTTGGGGTACATTCAGCTCTCTAACACATATACCATCTTTACAGATTTTTAATTTGGCCAATCCTTGCTCTGTGTGTGTCCAGGTAACACAAAGGTGATGCCAAACTCCATCATTGACAGAAATATTCAGTTGAATCACATTATTGCCAGCTGCAAACTGAAAAAGAGAAAAATTATTTGAAAAAAACAAATAGCATCAAGGATACTGTGCTCACATTTGATCAAATATGGAAGGTCAAAATGAATGAAATGCAAGCTTTAGAGTTGGGCTGTTCATGGTGTCTTTGAAACATAGTTTCTTAAACCACGATGAACACGTACAATATTTACAGTTAAATGGCTGTTGGACAGATGACAATAATTTCTGATACACCTGGTACAGTATGTGAGACATAATTAAAAGGGAGATACTTTTGTGCTTAAGCAGTTTAAAGTTACCAACCCAGATGTGTGATTGCTATTTTCCATCAGTTTTCAATGACGATAACCGGGTCAAAACTGTCATTTGATGTACAGCCACAGTCATTATTAGACACATGGAGAATGTAATTACACTTGGCTCCTTATACCTTGTTCACGTAAAATTGTCGATTTTTTTGCCTGAAGCTACATCTTGCTGTCCACTACATTTTCAAGCCATAAGTAAATCCAGCAAACTTATTTTTCTAACCAAACACTGTATATATGTACATAACTTTTATTGTTTGAATTGTAGCATGAGTACAAAGTTATTGATGACAGAGACTTCTTGTATTTCAACTTTGTTGTCTGTTGTGTCAGTCACTGGTAACAAAGCATTGTGGAAACAGATTAAAAAGCAAACCATTTGATGACATGCTCTATCTTTTGAAATAACCTTGTTGTACTGTGAAAGTATGGCAGGTAAGTGGTATATAACCTTGTTGTACTGTGAAAGTATGGCAGGTAAGTGGTATGTATAACCTTTTTGTACTGTGAAAGTATAAGAGGTAAGTGGTATAACCTTGTTGTACTGTGAAAGTATGGCAGGTAAGAGGTATAAAATACAATACCTTTAGATTTCTGTAATCAAAGAGGCCAACTGATGCATTAGGAGTTGTGTAGGAAAAGATTGTGCCGTAATTGTCAACATCTTGAGTCTGTAACCACAGGCAGATTGAAAGCTCATCCACAATTTGCAGATCACTAGCAGCAACTTCCACATACTCTGCCATGTTTCCCGTGAACACCAAATCAAAGTTCATGGATTTTCCTGTACATCCAAGAAATTTATCAGGATTCATTAGAATTCATATTTTGTGTTGACACAACAAACATTTATTGACTTCTTCACATTAAAATTACCCTCCCATCTATCAAAAGTGTTTTTGCTAAGGGTTGTTAGCAGGTAAATGTTACTTGGGTTCTCCTAGATACACCAATGCCATCATGTATGAGACAGCAGAAATGTTACCAGGGTCCCCCAGTCATTTTACCAGGCTTCCCCTTGGTATGTCAATGCAATCACATTAAGGGACAGCTTCAATGTTATTGGGATCCCCAAATCATTTACCATTATAACACACCTCATCCGCAGTCTGTATTCTAATTCGCCAATTGACAGTCACGTGGGATGCGTTCTTTTTGTGCTGATCCACGTAAACAACGTCATCAGGCATCATTTGTGGGAACTGTTGCCTGTTAGGCATCAGTTCTGAAAAATGATGACCGCTGACGTCAAAAAACATTGGCGCATGCGCGAACTGGAATGTAAAATGTCGTTTGCGGCCGAGTGAAAAACGATAGTCGAGAAATTTCTCGGTTTATCCTACTTCCTGAAGAAGAACTTAATGCTCTCGTTGCCAACAAGGACTCGAAACGAACGAAAACGATAATCAAAGGTGCATTGAACGTTTTGCAGAATTATTGTGATCCTGTCGGGAAAAGCTTTTTTGCCGAACCACTTCAACATAAGCTTATTACATCATTATTGCGACAAGTTTTGTGTATAGTATGTTCTTATGCACGGCTACGGATGAGGTGTGTTATAAAACACATATTGACTGGCCATGCGGGCGACAGCATATGTCTTTAACCCATCGGGCCTGTGAGTAACCCCCAAAAACAGACTGTTTCCCTCGGCCTACGGCCTCGGGAAACAGTCTGTTTTTGGGGGTGACTCACAGTCTCTCTGGGTACAGACGTATGCTGTTGCCCTCATGGCCAGTCAATATGTGTATAATATTCCCTAACTTTAGCAAAAACACTGGTGAATACCATTTTAAAGGGAGGGGGGTTGTCAGAACTGTGCGTGTGCGACTTCCTTGTTTACAAATTATGTATTTCATGCATGATATCTAGATGCATCACATCAACATAGCTGCAACATTTAAAGTTTATGATATTCATTGTTAACAAATATGTTTTAACTTTCATCAATCGCCAACGTACCCTAGATACAGTGTTAACATCAGTCATTGGGGTCCCTGGCAGTTAACCTTTGAGCAGAGTTCCGACAACCCACTCCCTTTAAAATTTTGTACCAGGAATCTCTGCATATTCTATGTGAATTATTTACAGCTGTGAGTCAGATTTTGACAGTTAGGTGTATTTTTCTGACTGCTATTGCTATTTTTTAAGACAACAATACTCATTGTGTCGGTATGAGAGAAATGCAATGATTGGAAATTGCACTAGACAACAACAGAAACAAACATGAAAACAAAAAACTGTACTTACGAGTTAAACAATTTGGTCCTGTATATGAAGGCTTGCATTGACATCTGTATTTATTTATCTCATCATGACACATGATTTCATTCTGACATGGATTACTGGCACATTCATCTATTTCTACATCACAGATATCTCCTACGGACAGGACAATGACTCTGATCAGTATAAACCCCCTTTTTTGTAAGGTCATCACAATTTTACAAACACAATACAAATGTTGATAATTAATAAGTATTTTAAAATAACAGAAATATGTCTGAGTACATGAGTCTATGTCACACCTACACACAAGTCTTTCCAGTGGTCACCTAATCGTGTTTGTTTCTAGCAATTCACTTCAGGGTTTACAAAATGACATGCCCTTCAGGAGCTGCTACCTCTCTCATACTGGTGTGGTCAGTGGTCATCTGAAAATGCTCAAACTTTACTAAAAGTAACAATCTATACCAGTCAAGATTTCTAACTGAATTACAAAAAATACTGATGCTGAAACCAGCAAAGAAGTTTTATATTGACTGGTTTTTATGTATGTCTTGAAGAACAATGCGTTTAGCAGATTGATGATGTTGAGATTGCAAACATTGATGGTCTCAGTCTGTGTACTGGGTATATTCACCAATGAGTACACATACACATAAACAGCAACCATACACATAAACAACAAGCATACACACCCTACTACAAAAACACTGGTCATTTTTTCTTGGTCACACAGCTGACTATCCTGTGGGTACACCAATTTGACTTTGACATCAAAATTAATGCTATTTTAGGCAGTTACAAATCTCAGAATTTTTAACCCTAAGAAGGAATATGTCAAATTATACTATAGCTAATTACTATACTAAAGCCACGGCGTTTTATCATTAGCTTGTTTATGTACATGTATGGCACATAGGGGCTAAGTACCACACTTCAAAGAAAATTGGACATATTTGACTTGTTCATATGGCCTGGTTTTTTCTAGTTGTTGCAACACAAGCAAATCATTCGACGGCAATTTTCATGTCAAGTTACATAAATGTATATATACCATCAGTTTACCGCGGCTACAAATTAACAAATGCATGCCAGTGAGTGTCCTTGCAACTGGAGTAAACAGTCAATAATTTAGGTGTACGTATCATAAAAGGGCTGTATGAAAAATATTGCCAAACTTTTGCTCTATCCATGATGTACTTTAAGTCATGTCAGTTCAGACCAAAACTTGGGTAACAAGGCATGACGAATTCATTATCTTCATTTGTGCTATGCTACATAACTGTGATGATACTGGGATAGACTACTAACCTGTGTAGCCAGGAATACACTGACAAACAAAATTTCCAACTTGATCCTGACATGCACCACCATTCATGCAGGGCTCTGATAGGCAGTCATCTATGTCAACATCACAGCTTACACCTGAAAATAAAGACAGCACCAAGAAAATAATGTAGTTGGAAATATAT
>LD355909.1:0-20866 GCA_001465055.1 Ptychodera flava | reverse complement strand
TCATTCAGATGGAAATACCGCCCTTCTCAAAACTTTGAAAAAAAAGGGTGACAGACTTTAGAATGCTAACTCTTGTATATCAAGAATGACGTAATTTAATGAGAAGATATTTGTATTCGAGCATAGCTACAGTTTTTGATTCGAGAACTCTCATCATGGACCGTGGTTGTATTCAACAATCGAGAGGGCTAGGGTGAGTCGAAGTTTTTCCTATGTCCATGTAGCACTTGTGCAAAAATAAGCGAATCCACAGGCCTTTGGCGAATCAATAAATGCGTTTTTCACCAAGCTGAAAGGTTGAAAGATGCGTCCGTCACTTTGGGACGAGCTAGATAAATGCAGTCAAACCAAACTGGGCACAGAAATTTGCCATAATATGACATTGTTCTGGTAATGGTTACCATGGCAACTCGAAACATTAAAATAAGTCTGGTTTTTGTGTTCTCTGACCCGAACACCCCCAATAGATAATTTTCATATCAATCAAAGTAACGTTTCATGGGATATTAGAAAAACTGAAATTTTCAACCCCTAAAATGGTTACCATGGAAACATGGGGCAGTGAATTCGATATAATATTTGGTCTTTTCGACCCAAAATACCCATATGATGAAATTTTCACAGAAATTGAACCTATTATTATTCGCGTTATTATTTCTATATAATACTTATATTAATTATTATTATTAATCCTTATTTAAACTCGATAGCCCCATTGGTGGAACACCTCTTTTCATTTAGGTCGAATATACAAACAAAATCATACAGCACCAACTTGAAAACACAAAAAACACAGAAGTACAAATATAAAAAAACTACGAAGAGGCATCAGACAAGTAAATAGAATACAGGAAGTTGTTTCAAGATTTCTTAAAACTAGTTAGTGACTCGGAGTCCCTGATTGATTTGGGGAGATTTTAATATTCATCCACACCCACAACAGACAAGGTGTTTTGATAAAGAAGTGTACGTGCTTTGGGCACTTTAAGGAGGTTCTGATTGGAAGAACGAAGTGATCCGGAGGGGATATAATTATTTAACATACTGGTTATATAGTCAGGGGTTAGATTGTGAGTTGCTCTGTAAATTTGGGCCATACGGTTGAAACGGAGTTTCAAGTTAATCGGCAGCCAATGAAGCTGGGTATTCATTTGATAAGTGGAAAGAGCGCCACTGTCAAACCAAGAGAATGAACTTCACCTTCTGTTTCCGTACACACATCACATACTATTCCCTGGGTCAAGATGAAATCTTTTTAAATCTACGAAGACGGTAAGAATTTGCTGAGACAAATCTACGTATCTTATATATGGTCATATGTGTTACTTAATTTAAAGATTATATCGCGCAACAATATCGGCAACATTTTAAAAACTCTCCTTTCAAATAATCTTATATGGGAACTTCGTTTTGCTGGACTTAAAATAATACACAGTTAAATACAACGCTAAAAACTATTGCTTGTATAGAATATTTACGATACAGAATGAAGAAAAACATCCAGAAACAATTGTCCGCGACAGATACGTAGATACCAAGTACTATTACATTCCTAAAACTATTAAGTGATCACTCAGTAATCATTCTGATTAAAAACACAACAGCTGCGAATTTTAAACATTATTATCGTGATTTTATTCCCAATTGCATATTTCTGAAACATGTTCATAAAAAGTAGCAAAATACAAAATCCAGATTGGAGACTACTTTTTAAAGATAACAATATCTTCCTCGTCTCTCTGAAGAAATAATATGCCGTCTTTCTCGTAACAACATTCTTCTCTCATGAATGCCATGTAGTCACTGAGTTCTCTCTCGGAAACGTTTTTTTTTTCTCGAAAATCAATAGTGTACGTCAGCAAATCCAGTATCATATTTCCTTCTCGGGATTCTTCTTTGAAACATTCATCGGCTAATAAGGTGACCCTATTATAGATGGTGTTTATTTCGACGTCAGGTAGTTTGCCTTGTATTTGAAGATATCGGGATGGGGTCACGTCTTTCAATGGTTAAAAAGAATTCGTGAGTGATGTCGACATGCAAATAGCTGTCCAGGTCATACTCTTGGCTTTACGGTGAGTTTAATGCCAGCCGGTGGTGTCAGAAATCCAGTCTTGCCGAGCTTTGGAGGTATCTAATAAAAAGGTTGGGGAAAAATTTCATTAATCTCTGAATAAGGCAGAGAAAGATCATTGCCATAGTAATAATATATCAACAACAATGAATATTCACCATCACCACAATAATCTTTTAAACTTGTAAAGGGAGACGTTACAAGCTGAATACTGTGCATATCAATATGTTTTGGAGTGAAGAACAAAGAATTATGCTTGACATTAAAACAAAAATAGTGAAAGTTTCATCAAAAGTTAGCATGGCTGGCCTTTTTATGGTAAATGTTCTATACATGTTTCAAATTAATTACATGGTGACCACTATGTTATGCAATCTACATCTATGTGTTAGCTGGTCGGAACAGCGAGCTCAAATTGTCCATACCCCAGTCTCCGCGCAAGGTTCAAAGTTGAATCTCTTAAAAATACGGGCCAAACCGATCTTAGCTTCAAACATGACAAATTTCATTCCAATACAGTTACGAGGACCAACTCCAAATGGCAGCCATGCGTAAGGATGACGTTTCTCTTTCTCTTCCTTGCTAAATCTACAAAAAATCACATTATTTTGCAAATAATATCGACATTTTTGTGTAAGTAGATTTCAACATCTTTCTAGGTGCATAATATGATTTGCATTTCATTTCCTGTTGTATTCAGATGCAAAATATTTCCGTCTTTATCATAAAATGATAATACTTTATATACTGTCATTGAATAACACTGGATGAGCTTCGCAGTCACTAATATTTAATGTTTTTGATCGCTTGCTTGATAGACTAGTTGTAGGTTTCAGGTATTTTGAAGACTCAGCTATGACAACAGAAATGTGGAGCAATGGAAATAACTTGTGATGTGAGATCTAGCCGCCTGCCTTTCGGGGATGAATTTCTCCGGTTCAGGGTATATCTTTGGATCATGATGGATTACATTGATCGGTACGGCAATAATCATTCCCTTCGGAATGTGAATCCCAGAGATTGTGACATCCTCATTACACTCTCGGTCAAATCTGTAGGGATAAGATATATCATAACTTTAGCAACAACTACTCCTGAACATGCTAACATGTGTACGCATGAAAATACACCAAGTAATAATCGTAAGGAATTGCTATATTTAAGTTTCTTTTCTTTGTTAGGGATTCTCGATCATCGCAGGCACAATGAATGTACAATTACGAATCTGTTTTACGATCTTGGCCAAAAAATACATCGTCGAGATGACGATGGTAATTATCATGATCACTATCATCATCATCATCATCATCATCATCATCATCGTAGTCGTCGTCATCGTCATCATCATCTCTTTATCAAAATTATTATTATTATTATTATTATTATTATTATTATTATTATTATGTTCGTTGTTGTTGTTGTGTTGTGTTGTTGTTAAATAAATAAAAGGAACGTAGGTGATTTTTTAGTCATAAAGAGTTTTCCTCATTTTTACTTGTAATAAATTCACTGTGCATGATAGTTTTGGTGATGAACGTTTGTGCTAGCCAACAATGAAATATCGTTTATGAAAAACCAAATCAATGCAAGACAAAAATTAAAGTGTATTCAGTTATATTTTGCACACGCTCACAAACATGCAAAAAAGAGCCATGCAATTAACGTTTATGTTTTTCGTTATTGGTGTTGACGATAGTAATACAAAAAATGACAGTCTAGGCCTAGACAGTAACTATTACATTCAATTAAGGATGTTTCGCCTGGATCTTAATAATGAACGCTTATTCTAACCTTATGCCAGGTGGATACATCCTGAGAGTTTCACAGACAACCAAATCCAGATACGGCATCTTAGACACCGCTTCGTAGGTAGGTTCATCGTTATCTGCCATTACGTCATCGATTTCAGCGCACAGCTTCTCCTGAACGTCTGGATTGGTTGCCATGGAGTAGGCAAGAAAACTCATCAGAGTACTCGTGGTCTCACAACCACCCAGGAAGAAAATTAATGAGTGTAAAATGGAAATATTTTAGAGTGATGAAAGCTTGAAAGATCGGTGATTCAAAGTTACCACTCCAAAATAATGAATTATTTGTTTATAATTTTGTAAAATAACAGAATTGGCACAATTACGGAAAATCAATGTTAGGAGTGGCTAATTCTCTATATACCCTTCAACTCCATCCACAATGGCAAGCTGAAAACAATGACAATATAGTATTACTGTATACCTTGTCATTGCATAAACTCATACCGTACATTAACATAACTACCAAACCGTTGATAAAAATATCTTGTGGAAATCACTGTATAAATATGTTTCTGAAACAAAAGTGTAATCATGAGAACAGATTAAAAAACATTTAAAGGTAGGAGGCGCCTTGAAATTGAATGGCTTAATCTTTGCTCAAATTTTCCTCAGTGAAGCTTTCGACTTTTTTTCTACCAATAAACATCAAGGGTCACCCTGCAAAATTTTTAGTAGAGAGGCAAATTACCTCAGATTGTCCGATATTTTAAATTCAAAATTGCCGCCATCCGGGGGTTAATGCTATGAGAAAACAGAATTTCGAATTGAGAATAACTAAGAGGGTAAAAACTTTTCTTACACCAAGAGCTTTAAAATGGACCACAAGTTATAGATCAGAATAGAATGAATAAAATATGAAAGCTTGATTATCTGTCTGCGAGACACATTCTACCTAAATAATGACGAACAATGTAGCTTGTACACCTGAAGAAAAGTTGGTCCTAAATGTCTAACTATTGTAATCTGCTTGTCGTAGAACATCTTCAAAAACAAATTTAAATAAGAGCAAAACTCATTGTCTGTTGGTGAGGCATACCTCTTTAGGTAGGTATGTCTGCTTTTCATCTAGTCTAACACTCTTACCTGTGCCAGCACCTTATCGATTGTAAAACCTTTATGGAAATCATGTGTGTCTAATTTTCCATCTTTCACAAATTGAACTCCATTCTCGTCTTCTTCTGCTGCATTTTCTTTGATGTATTGATCATAAGCTTCGTGGGAGTCTACATTCGCTGCAGGAAGTCGACTTTCTGGTAAAAAGTAGGTGTACATGTATATGTTAACAAGTCACAATTAAAATCATTTAAAGCCGTTTGAAGGATTCAGTTTCTTTATCTGAGAGACTCTTTGATTTCTGCCTTTCACTGTCCTGCTCTCCTTTTTAACATTCGTATTCAATTACATTTTAGTGTAAATGGTAATGTGAATTGCGTTTTGTAGCTTTTTTACAGCCCATACGACTGACAATCTGAATTAACAGACTGCTTCAAGATTCTCAGAATCTACTTTTCTGTCAGGGATAAACTTGAAGCCGGGGTCTTCGAAATATAATCCATACCTTCTCTGACGGATCTTGGTTCTTCCGTATTTCGATTGTGGTTTCGGTTAAATTCAAAAAGTATTCAGTACTCTCTTTGAGAAAAATCCGATGTTCAGCCAGTTAAGGATTGGTGTCAGAAACGGTAAAATGACTGCCGTTGGATAAAGATATTCAACAGATTAGTAGCTCGAAAAGTTGAAGGAATGGTGGGGGGCATGACATTCAGAACGTATTATGCATATTTGATTAACCATGATCATGTTTGCTTGACTTAAAGCAAATATACTGATTATTGAATGACATACAGAAGCATGATTTTGCAAATGAAAAATGAAAAACGATTCGAAATCTAGTGATCTGAACAAGAGCTCGGGTTGAACGGACTCATGAGCATGCGCAATAAAAGCGTCCGCAGAGCTTGTCTATTACATTACAAGAACTTCAGCGAAATAACCATAGGATAACATTGCAAAATTAAATACATTTTCCCAGTATTTAGCAACCAAAAATATCCCTCCATTCCTCAAATCCCTTCAATTTTTTTTTATGTTGGCAACAAGACACCATAGGCATCGAGCGGGAACCATTTTGTTTTTGTACTTTCACTGTGAAATTACAAATGTAGTTAGGGAACTTTCCAAAACTGATGACGCTTATCGTGCATATCCCGATGTTTGCCGCAAACTACCATGGGTGACATTCTACGGTAAAGGTCATCGGGATGGAACGATATGGACATGGGTATGATAAAATTGATGATGATGATGATAATTGTTGATGATGATGATGATGATGATGATGATGATTGATGTTGATGATGATGATTAATGATGATGATGATGATGATGATGATGCTGATGATGATGATGCATCTAGGATTAATATGCACGAACATGGCCAAACTAAGATACGCAACCAGTAATAGTATCGTTCGCAAGAAGTAACGAAAGGCTACTTAAAAACAGCTATAAGCACTGGATTATAAAAGCCAGAGGAAAAGGCTTCCTTGACATGCTTGACGAAGGGTGGTTAGGTTGCTCTTGTGAGTTCACATCCACTCCAAATCCAGCACTGCCAATACTATCAACCACATAGCCGCCAAAGACGCTGAGGTAATTAAAAATAAACTTACTTCTTAATTGCAGTAAAGACCAGCATTTTACCCTTGCACTACTGAGTTTGCATCTTTAGTATATAATTTGTCGTTTACCGCAGAAAATTATGTTCAATAGGTGAAATTGTGTCAAACATGCGTAGGTAGCAAGCTATTTTTTTTTCTTTGAACGTTTCCTTTGATTTTCGGAATTCCTTGGCAACATGCTTTTCTTACTGATATACCCTCCCCCACATTCAGTAGTAATATACGCCAATTGTAATTTTAACATGTCACTACTTTTATATATTTATTTTTCTTACAAAGAACATATGCGGCATATATGATATTTTTGTATTTATGCATTGTAAAACATGGGGTAATTCATGTGTAAAACTTTTGTGGAGGAAGAAAATAGTGAAACGGACCAAATATATGTCTGTCGGGCCGTTGAACATGTACTGTTCGCTCTTATGTCTTAATTTTCTTTACTTTATGAGCGGCTACGACAGTTGTTTTTTCGAGGAAATTCGACGGAAAAAATCAATGTTCTTGTATTGAAACTCGGGAACTCTATTCCTCACTGACTGTCAGAAATGACAACTTACTTTTTACATTGAACTGTTTTTCCTTCTTTGCAATGTTTACCAAGCACTCGTATCATGGTGGTTGCAGCAATGTTGACAATAGGAGACGTCTGTAAAGATACTGTTTTTTTATTTTATTTTGAAAAGTGATTGAACCCATTGTCTTCGTTAGACAGCTACTTTCATTGTTGACAGATTGAGACTTTTCTAGAGTAGACTTTTTTTCTTTGCAGTGGCCATTTTTGAAATAGTATTGCATGGTATATTTTCAGACTGACGCGAGCTACAGTATTCCCTTTATCCCGACGTTAGCTGTAGTAAATGAACAGAATACATATTTCAAGTCGTTCAAATGTATGTTCTCATCTCTTTCTTCGTCTATCCCTTGTGTTGTTATAATTATTAATTACTTCGTGGTTTAAAGGGATATAGTCGTCGGAATTGCGCTCAAAGGTCGTATGGGACCCATACGGCCCATGGCAACAATGTATTCAAGGCACAATGGTGATTTGTTGACAGTTAAAACATGTCTGTCATAATCTATCATCGTATAATTTAAATGTTGCAGCTATGATGATGAGGTACATCTTGATATCGTGCACGAAATTCATTGTTTGTAAATAAGAAACTCGCACAGGCGCAGTTCCGACGACTATATCCCTTTAAGTCGGGTGAGCAGTTGTTGAATATTATATCCACAGCATGACCTCTCCATAGTGATACATAACGCTGTCTTTTTTTATCTTGTCAGAGATACCTAGGTTTTGTGATTTGAAACCTGTATTATCAACCGTTATTGTCTTTGTTTATGTTTTATGCATCTTTATTGTGCAAAACGGCTTCTCATGTATTTGTAATTGTAGTCTGCAAAATACGGTCTGCGATTTAGTACGTCTCAGGTGTTACAAATAACAACACAGCAAAAGTTTATGAAATTTCAGAATTCTGCAATAATGACTTTGCAATATTATATTATGATATTCGTTTTTAACTTTAAACACGTATTTCGTCCTATGGGAAGTTTGATGGCCCGCTGTTTTGCGTCGTTGGCGTAAGTCATCCTACGTGAAGTTGAGAAGAACATAAAGAACATGTGGCCTTAAACTTCTTATTTTCGCTTCGCTGAAAGCTGGAGTAAGAGTGTTTCTCTGTTTCTGTTTCTCATCCACAAGAGATATCAGCGCGTGGTTGAGGGGTTTACTGTCAAGTGGTAAACGCTGAAAAGAAAGATGCAAGCGTTGTTGAACTATAGAATGTTTGCCATTTCGTTGCATGTATACCAATATAAGATTATATTACGTAATCAACCTTAAATGATTGGTTAGCACTAGGTCAACACTAGTTATTGGACGCACATTGTTGATTTGACAATGTGATTTGGAATACTCTTCTATATTCTTTAAGACGCGCTTATCCTTGGCAGGTGTTTCACTATGTTCACTTCTGTGAAGCTACACAGGTTTCCAATACTATTCAAAAATTTTGCAGTAAGTTTATCAAGTGTCCATTGACTACAATTTGACGTTCCTGTGATACCATGCTCATCTTTTGACGTTTAGTGTCATCTTGATACAACAAGCGAAATCATCAATTATACAACCTAATACTTTACACGAATGATTAAATAAAGGTTCACTGAATCATGAAATTGAATCTACGCACTCTTCTGTTGTAAAAGGAGGTGAAGAGCTTGACGCAAATCTGCTTACACATCTCAGAGTCTACCACTTCAAGCACTGGTTGACGCCCTTCGTAAATCCTAAGTGAATTGATTGCAAAACTTTAGTTATGTTGGAATATTTTTAAGACATTAAATAGAAATAACAGCAAGAAAGATATTTTATAGTTCGCGTTTAATGGACGAACCGGGGACATAGAATCCTTAGAGATCTGGGCAAACAGGAAGGAAACAATCCCAATTTATTTCACAATTTATTTCACACCCTTACAAACGGCAAAATTACTGCAAGACACATGTTGTAGTGTTTCGCGCCGACAGGATCTACCAGTGTGCGTACATTGATAAATGTTTCAACATGACAGCTAGAAAAATATTGTCAAGAAGGGACGAAACACGTGTTTAAAGTTAAAAACGAATATCATGCATTGTTGCCATGGCAAAGACTGACTATGGAAGACTGACTTATGGGGTGGCGCATTGTCCTGATGGACCAAGTCATCTTTTCTCAATTTTTGTAGCCTCCCGTGACTGCCTCAATAGGTTAGAATAGTACTCTCCATTGATAGTTTGTCCCTTTTCTAGGTTGTCAACTGAAGAGTTGAAATAAAATGCAAACTAAGCTTCATTGATCTGGCATCGCTCCCTCATAGTTAGGCTCAAAACTTTCATCCACCCCTCGTAAGATATATATATATAGATATATTTTAATTAATAAATTTAAATTGACTAAGACAATGATGGATTTGTGAGTCTCACCGTACTCAACTGAATTAAATTTCCTACAAGTGGCCATGGTGTTGGTCCGGGAATACCCATTTTCCGGAACATGGAAAATGGCCATCTTGCATACCTATGATATAGATTACATAAACCTTTTCAAGCTGTTACCTATTGTTTCGAAACCTTTCACTGAGTAGATCTAGTGCAGGTAGATCGACAATTTATTCTGTTAAAATCGAGTTACTGGGGTGTTTAATTCGAATAAGGTATTGCAGACTTCACACTCTTTAGACAAAGAGCACGTTTTCGAAAATGTCACATGCTAACTCTGTCGGACACATGGCATTGATGGCACTGCATTTGATGACGAGTGTTTTAACCCGGCTCTGTCGGGCCTAAACTCCTATATATACAAAGCGTAAACTCTGGTAGATAAGTCAGGCCTGAAAGGGTTAATGTTGGCATACAGTAATATTCACAGGACCTGGAATTCAACAATTTTGTTTGGTTTTCTTTAACTTACAGTTGGATATGTATTGTCCAATACAATATTGCTGCTGCTGTAATTCACGAAAGAAAAACACCACCGGCAGTAGAGCCGTGTTTGTGGCTTTGGCCATGACCTTAAAAGTCTCCACTACCATTGTATCTGCCAATATTAACTGTTTCAATGGATCAAACCGACAAAGAGAATGTACTGCGGCATTTTGTAATATGACGCATTTTGTAACAACTTACGCAAAATGTAATAAGGGTACCAGCATTTTGTAATAAAGTATTGTTTACGCGATTTGTAATAATAAGGGTATCAGCGTTTTGTAATAAAACGCGTTTTGTAACATTAGTTAACGCATTTTGTAATAATTATAAACATCCGCTGATATTGTAGGTATTTCAAAATACTTCGTGGTTTCTGAATACGTTAAAATGTAACTGTACAGCATATAATAATGTCGAGATTATATCTCACTACCAGTACTAGGTTATCAAAATAACGTCAGATGAGGGGGTCTGTTTTCAACTGATTCCCGGTATTAGGCCAACAATTATGAGTGTAATTAATTGTTAGTAAAATAATCGTCCACTGGCGTTGGTTTCCTTATTTCAAGACTCAATTCAACTTTCAACACTGTTACGAACGGTTCAGAACAAGTGATCACGTACTTCTACCAAATCAACCTCAGCGGGCGTTGTTCGGACAATTATTAAGTTAGTTTAACTTTTTGTGAAACCAAATGTCAGGCAGCTGGAACTACATTAAGGTAACGACTCTGCTCTTTCCCTGAAACCTTTTAACCCATATTGCCCAGTCAAGACAACAAGGTCAGCCCTAAGTGTATTTTACTTTCAAGTACGTGTAGCTGAAATTTATTTCTATATGTACTTTACTTGTAAACCAGAAATGGATCGCTTCTGGGCAAATAAATCCATATGTCAGTATGACGGTTCAAATTGATATAGGTACATCAGTCACATTTACTTTTTCAGACTCTTTATTTAATTCAAGACATCAGCTTACGGGGGAAAACAAGGTCAAACTGTCTTCCCATATTAGCTGTCGATCATGATTGGCAACTCTCTACAGATTTACGTTTTATAAAAGTGATCAAGTATACGTGATTGCTCATAGCACTGTTCTAACTCTGCGCAGTTTATCACAAGACGTTTCTTACACCTTTTCTATAAAGAGCAACTGAATATTTTTTTACAAAATTACCACGCACAGCCGAGTATATTCTTCAAATTTATATTGCAAGTCAAAATTGAGGCCGAGGTGCACTTTTGTGACAAGAAACTGCTTTCTCTTTGATCATGATCTTCATAATCGGACAACCGCTAACATAAGACATGCTCTCACTAGTAACATTGTCACATATATGAAGCGCGATGCCTTGACATTTTGTTAGGAAAAGTGAATTTGACATAAAACGCCGATTAAAGTGGAAAATAAACGTACGAAAGGTTGCAGTTGTTTAAGCAACTTCTATACGTATGATATGTGATTTTCTAAAGTTTATTGTCGATGAGTTACGGTAATAAGAGGGGGGGGGGGCACGTTAATATGTCAATGCTGACAGCTGATATTTATCAAAATATACTGAAACAAATCATTGACAATGACATAGTCCCCCCTGTAATTGGGAATTTGTCACTGGAAGTGACTAAAAATTGAAGTCGATATGATGTGCATGAAACAAGGAATGCGGGTACCAAAGCCCTGTCTGTGACTGATGCCCTTTTTGGATTGGATTGTAAACAAGTAGTGGCATAGGGCTATGTCCTTTTACCAAGTTTGACAGAATTAGTTATGCCATGCCCTGGCTTTTTAAATGTCAAAATTCAAATTATATGCAAGACACTGGTCTAGGCATGTCTGAGTAATGGCTCTTGATATAAACAAGTCAGAACACCAGATGTGAACCAAAAATGTCCTCATGTTCAGTAAAGACGAGACTTCCTATTGATACTGCTAAAATTAAAACGCCTTTCTTGACTGGTAAATCTTTGCATGATCAACATCTGTAACACGTGTGTCATCAAATTTAGTGCAGTCACTCAGAATATAGATCTCTCATTACAAACATTGTTTCCCTATTCAGCAAATCTGGGGTACCACCCTTATCACATATGTCATCAAATAAGTCAATAAATAATTCATCAACATGATGTCACTATTCAGTTTTACACTTCTGGAAGATCAATATCTGTACGATGTTTCATAGAATTTGATACAGGATTTCTGGACGTATAACACTAATAAGGAAAAGTCATGAAATATGCAAATTAGCAATTAATTAACATTATACTGATAAATGTACTTATACACAGTTAAAGCAAGATGAGCACAACATCTATACCAAGTTTCAACAAATCTAAAGAAGTATTTCTTGCCGTATCAGCCTAATTATGAAAATTTATTATATATGCAATACGCAATTAATTGACATGATATGATTAATGTTTTTGCATGCTACTACAACACTTTGAGATCAACGTCTGTACCGAGTTTCATCACATTTGGTGCAATATTACTGGACATAGCACACTAATTATGAAAGTTCATTAAATATGCAAATTAGCGATTGATTGACAAGAGACTGCTGAATGCGTTTATTAGCTATTACAACACTTTGAGATCAACATCTATACCAAGTTTCATTAAATTTGCTGTCGTATTTCTAGACATATTTCCTTAATTACAAAAATTCATAAAATATGCACATTAGCAATTAAATGACATGATCCTGCTAACTGTCTTCGCATACTGTTACAGCTCTGGTATATCAGCATCTCTACCATGTTTCATCGAATTTGAGTGGGTATTTCTTGGCTTAGTACCCTAATTATAAAAATTCATTAAATATGCAAAGTAGCTATCATTGACATAATCCTGCCATATGCCTTTGCAGAAAGTAATAGTTCTGGTATGTATACATCTGCAAGAAGTTTAATTAACTTTGAGTCAGTAGTTTTAGAAATATTAGTGGAATTATGAAAATTTGTAATTTATGCAAATTAGCAATTAATTGCAACAATACTGACAAATGTCTTTATGTGCTATTAGACCTGTGTGTGACCGATATTTGTACAACGTTTTGTCAGATTTGGTGCTATCTCTAAAGAAACAGGGCTTTGTTTTCAAAAATCACTAATTATGCAAATTACACTAATTCTGCGGGTCACACCCAAAACAATGGACGTACATATGTATGCCATAGTGCATTATTCTTGTACCAAGTTTGAAATACGGCTAGTTTTCAATCGGGTTCGAACCCACTACATACGGCATCAGTCGCCTAGCGCAGAGGCCACAGAGAGAACCGCTCGGCTAAATCTCCACTCCCAAAAAAAGAGTGGTTCACTATAGCCGGCTAAGTTGTTACATTTTTCTGACTGAGACCGCTCCACACGTTGTAGAATTCGAGAAGCACTCACGCACGCATGCTCACTATCACATTTCGCACATACAAACTATATTGTCCCAGACATGTCTGAGATATCTTCGTGGACGGACGGAACCCAAGCCATAAGTCCCCTAAGACTTCGTCCGGGGGACTAATAAACACTGACGTCAATAACCAATTAAGATACTAAACGATAATGTATTTTAATATACAAGGACGAAATAAAGCTCTATCGACAGACCTGCCACTTTTCCTTGTATGTAAATGGTGACACTTCATATCTACTGAGCCATGGTTGTGTTTTCTCCAATGGTAAAATTTGTCTAGCCAACGAGCTAGAATAACTTGCCCTGCAATACTATGATTAAGGGACTGGACACAAATTACAGGGGGGGGGCGGTGTTTTTTGGGGGTGGGTGGCCATTTTTCGCACAAGCATTTTTATAGGGTCATAAAATTTTGTGTATGCCTATGGGGGAGGGTCACCTTTTTATGCATTAAAGCTGAAATTGCATGTGCACGTATTGAAGGATATGGAATACTGAAAAAAGAAAAAAAATACCTCCTGGCACTTTCATTTTCTGCCATTTCCATTTTCGGCACGCCCTTCTGGCATACGTTTAAGGGTATAATAAACAATGTATTGATGGTCCAAACAGCCACATTGATTTAAGTTGTCATGATTTCTACTTATCCAACTCCTCTATTGTGCATAACTGTCCCCTATTATGACTCTTTCAATAACAATTTGGGAGATCACTTATTTGATATCATTCTCCCATTGGCAATACATCAGGTATAGGTCGGTGTCAAATGTTCATGTCGCTGTATGTACATTTTGTATTTTTTGAGGACATTGACAGAACACAAACTATTCAGAATAGTGCAAAATGTCATCAATAACAACTGGAAGCTTCAGGTCGAACAACTTTTGAATAATAATTTAGGATCAGATAACCTATGAGTCATTTGTAGTTTCCTCATAGCCTACAATGTACAGTGAATCAACATTTCGAAGAAATTCAAAAATCAAATTTCTTGCACAACTATGGACTTGAAACCACTCTGGTCTCATCATGAACATTAATACTAATAATTAGGTGTACATAAATGCACAGATTTACTTAGTTTTATATTGGAAAAAAAATCAATAGTTTTTGTCATAGACTGCCATGTATAGTGGATCAACATTTCAGTGATATGCCAAAATGAAATTTCTTGCACAACCATAGACTTGAAACCACTCTAGTCTAATCATTAGCATTAATACTAATAATTAGGTGTACATAAATGCACAAATTTACCTAGTTTTGTATTGGAAAAAAAATATCCATAGTGTCACCATAGATTGCTATGCATATAGTGAATAGACATTTCAGTGAAATTCCAAAATATAATTTCTTGCACAACCACGGACTTGAAACGCCTCTGGTCTAATCATGAACATTAATACTAATACTTAGGTGTACATAAATGCACAGATTTACTTAGTTTTGTTGTCAAAATATTATTCATAGTTTTGTCATAGATTGCCATGTATAGTGAATCAACATTTCAGTGATATGCCAAAATGAAATTTCTTGCACAATTATAGACTTGAAACCACTCTGGGCTAATCATGAACATTTATATCAATAATCGAGTGCACATAAATAGACAGATTTGCCAAGTTTTGTATTTTAAAACAATTATTCTTAGTTTTGTCATAGACTACAATGTATAATGGATGAAGTTTTTATGCGAAATTCCAAAAACAAAGTTCTTGTACACAGATGCACGTGTTACCACCCTCTTCTAATCAAGTACAAATATGTCAATTATTCAGGGCCCATATATGCACAAAAAGTGCATAAAGGTTTGTCATAGACTCCCATGTATACTGGATCAACATTTTGAGTGAAATACCAAAATCATATATCTTGTTCACATGTGCACTTGTAAACAACCCATGCTAATCAAGTATATTTATATCAGTTATTAAACATCAAAGATGAACAGACATTGCTAGTTTTATATTGGGAAATACACGTTCATAGTTTTCCTATAGTAAACTACCATGTATAGTGAATCAACATTATCGATGAAATCTGAAAATTACATTGTTTGTACACGCACGCACTTTTTACCTGCCACTTCAAGCAAAGTACATTTACATGAATTATCACACACATATGATTTGAAATTTTTTGGAAAAAGCGTTATATCAGCCACATTTTGCCTTCCTTTTGGGAGGGCGGTTTCAAAAGTATAGCAAGTCAGAAGGCAGGTCTTGAACACATTGCGGGTTTGTTGGGGGTATTGAGTAACAGGGAAGGGTCATTTATTTCATGAATGGATAAGGGGGAGGGTCACAAATTTTTGTGCATGAACTTTTGAAGGGTCACTTTTTTTGATGCAGCAGTGTTTCGAAAAACACCGGCCCACCCCCCTGTAATTTGTGTCCAGTCCCTAAGCTAAATTTGACTTGCTATCCTTATGGTTTTACCTGCCAAATATCTGCCATTATCATTAAATGATAACAGCCATAGAAAGATAGATAGACATACATACAGACAGATAGACAGATAGATAGATAGACAGGCATACTCAGGCACTCTTTCCTCCCTCCCTACCTCCCTCCCTCCCTACTAACATAAATGCAGAGATACATACATAGGCCTACATACATACATACATACATACATACATACATACATACATACATACATACATACATACATACATACATACATACATACATACATACACACATACTCAACAGGTCAGATATACGTCCGCTTTAGTAGCTAAACAAGTTAAATCACTAAAACATAAGATTATTCTGACCTATTTTCGAGCACGAGCCGAGGAGCGATGTCGTGCCATATCTTTACAGTGCCGTCCTGTTGATCACTTTCATTATTACCTCGTAATATTTTTCACCTTCAAACAGTCGATATACATTTACCTTCGTTTCTTCTATCAGACGTTATTATCAAAGTATAGTATGGAGTTTCGCTCACTAACATGGAGGTGCATGCTGGTGACAGACGTCGCGCTAGGGGTTTCCTCCATGTCAGCCATTCAATGACGCAATGTTTATCATCACATATGAAAGTTAAGAGGTTATCGCATGTCTGTTACGTGCCCGTTTTTACGAAAGCTCGATTCTATTGTTTGCGTAGGGAGATGTATAATAATTCATTTTATGTTAGTTTATTTTATTTTATCTGAGTATGTACCTGTAGATTATCGGTTGTCTGCAATACATACGACACAATGTCGTTATCCTCTATTTAATAAATCAACTGAGTGTGTATTCCAGTGATTCTCTCAAATATATGACAATAAACCAGTCAAAATCTAGTAGTTACCTGCCTCAATGATCAGTTTGTAAAAAAATTGATTGACAGCTCAGGGAGCGATCATTTTTTGTAGTTACTTACCGAGTAAACGCACACTTTGTAATACCATTCCAAAGTCAATAAAATATCAGTTAATGCTTTAAAAATGGGAAAAGTTTTTAAAATTATTACAAAATGCGTTAACTGTTATTACAAAATGCGAATTATTACAAAATGCTGATACCCTTGTTACATTTTGCGTACACAATTTTTTATTACAAAATGCTGATACCCTTGTTACAAAACGCGTAGACTTGTTTATTACAAAATACTGCAGACGTTATCACAAAATGCGTCAGTTATTACAAAAAGCTGATACCCCCTATTACATTTTGCGTACGTTATTACAAAACTCATCAGTATTACAAAATGCCGCAGCACAGAGTAGGACTCGAATTTCACTGTTGTATAGCATGCTGCGATTTGACCTCAGTTTTTTAAAAAAGGTGGTATACAGATGACATCCTCTATACACCTCTGTAAAAGAGGTGCCCGTGAAACATGATTGTGTCGCCTGCAATTATAGTGACTTTCCAGTGAACTTAACGTTTTCAAGGTCAAACATCATTCTTTCATCTGACACAGTTGAAGTGAGAATCTTTTAACCACAATATCGTCTAGCAGCATAAGTACGTCGTAGGGTTCAAGTTTTTAGCTGACACATTAATTAGTCGCCCACTCTCTGTCCAAGAGAGGTAGTAATCATCTTTCATGCATTGTTTTTCGGATTTAAGGCTCCAAGACAAGAAATTGGCCTTTTTAAGCTAACAATTCTCTAGTGCTTAATAAACTCAGAACCGCCATAAATTTTATATTTTCAGAAAGCCTAGATATAGGGGAACATTTGGGTTACCATAAAGTCACCATTATTTACATAACTATTACGTGACAGGTAATTTGCATAGCCTTTCAAATAATGGTTTTTTCCTATGTTTTGTTTCAATGCTTTGAGATATGTGGCTGAAATTTTTGTGAGTGCAAGCTGTCCTTAGGATCGTTCAAAGCGTGTCCCAGAATTTTTTTTTAATTATCTTAAACAATTTTTATGCCAGAAAAACGTCCAGAGCGGTGTATTTAATCCTTGTTGATTCTTTAAAATTGTGCTTAAAAATACTAAGCAAGATATACAAAATCTGAGACATACTTTTAAAGAGCGTTGTGACAGCTTGCATTCCAGCAAGTTAGAGTCAGATATTTTGAAGTATTGAGACAAAACAAAGGGAAAACTGATTTTTGAAAGGTTATGCAAATTACCTGTCACGTGATAGTTATGTAAACAATGGTGACACTGTTGTTACCAAAATCTTCCTCTAGATCTATGCTTTCAGGAAATGTATAATTTACGGGGGTTCTGAGATTTATTAATCACAAGAAAATTGTTAGATTATAGAGGTCAATTTCTTGTCTTGGAACCTTAATGTCATTTAAAATAGTTACAAGTAAAACAGGACCATGCTATCACAGAAAGCGGTATCCAGGCAGATACTTCAAAGCCAAACAACTCCATGATTCAGTTAATATAACACCACAAATCACAGTGTACTGTTCATTGGACTTGACAAGAGTAAATGAAAGTGCTGTGTACTCTTCTCTAGACACTCTGTACAGTTGATTTATGAATTAGAAAATGCGCATCACATTCGCTTTAATACCTATGTTGTGCAGAGTATGTCCATGACCTATTCAAAGGGATTGTAGATGGGAAAGACTTGAAATGTGACCTTCTTCGCGGTGTCTAACAATAGAAATAATTACAAGTTTGATTGGCTCCATGACATTCTTTGATGTTCGTCACACAAACTTGATAAACATTTTAGCTCACGTGTTCACACACGTGGGCTAATGTTGTAGCGATGCCTGTCTGTCTGTCCGTGTGTGTGTGTGTGTGTGTGTGTCTGTCAGTCTGTTTACACGATAACTCAATTACGCCTCAACGGATTCAAGTCAGATTTAGTTGACAGGTACCATATGCAAATGGCAAGAACTAAGTAGATTTTGGTAAGTGTGGCTTGCATATTAATGAAGTAATGAAATATAATTTTTTTCATATAATACAGATTGGCTCCGAGTGTGCTGACAGCTCTGAATCGGCTCTGCATTTTACTCCAAAAATTTATTACTTTTTGGACCTGTATTTGGTTGGAATTGAGATATTCTTTTTTATGAATCATTGGTGAGCACGTTTGGACCGACAAATAGTCGAAGAAGCAGTGTTTGTTGGAGTTTTTCTCACGTTTCTCATGTGTCTTCATCAGTGGCTTTATTGACGTGTCACGTTGCCTGAAGAATACTAGATCGGCTCCCAGGTGTGCGTTGTTCATTGCGTAACATCGCATAACTGATTACAATGGTTGCGTGCAACGACTGTGGAACTGTGACCAGGTTAGTCAGGTTATGTCAAGGCGATCTCGACCTTTGCTCAGTATGTGAAAAGAAACGTTTCGGCAATTACGAACCAGTATTGACTCCAAGTAAGTCCGATAGTCGTGGATGTCCTGAAGAGAACATCGTGGTTAATGGTGTCGTAATTAATGAGCTATTGTGTTTTATAACAAACAAAATTGATGTGCTGGCCAATGTCATTATCGTGAAGCTTTGTATTGAAATTTTGACAACCAGCAGATTTAGAAAGCCAAAAGAACAATTTATGATCTAGTATGTTCCGATGCGAATGGTCGCTATAAGAAGAGACAGGGTCAACACAAAAAGTCAAACAGTGTGCAAGACATACTGGTCCTATTCCATCAAACTGACCCAACTGTACTGCCGTGTTTTGTAGCAAAAGATTTGGCAAAACTTCCGCCAATTGATATGTCCCATATCGACGTGTCAACTATGCTTAACGAAATGCGTTCTCTGCGTCAAGATGTAATGAGTCTAAAGGGTACAGCTCATCTATCTGAAGGTGAGAAAGCAGTTGACCAAATCGAAAGTCTACGTGCTGAAGTCAATGAACTGAAGCAGCTGTGTGTGAAGTCACTCGCCAACATATCAGAAAATGTATCTAGTGGAACGAATTCAAAATCCGATGCTGTAAATGTGCTCGACTCTACTTTGGCAAGAGATCTACATCATTCGGAGCTATCTTACGATCGTCTCGAAGAGAATTCTAAATCTCAGGAATCCAGCCTATGCAGCCGAACAACTGCTGCTACGCGAGGAAAATCGTGTGCGGATGTTGTGATTTATGACAAAAACAAATCACGTGCGCTAGGATATAGACAAGAAACGCATGCTATACGATCAGTTGCAATGCTTTCCAGTAACGACGGACCTTTTACGACAGTAAGTTACAAGAAATCAAGACCTAGACTTACAAAGCTATGCATTGGTACGGTCTCCTGTGGTAACATGGTTGCTGCGTTGAAAGCTGTCGACTCGCGCCTACCAGCAAGATTGTTTATCAGCAGGTTATTACCAAAAACCTCTGTGGCCGATGTCGAGAGTTATATTAGAAAGAAAATTGATTTGATTATGCAATGTGAGAAACTCAAAACTAAGAATGATACATACTCGTCATTTCTTGTCACTGTAGAAAATGGTCAAAATGACAAGTTGCTGGATCCGTCAGTTTGGCCTGCTGGTGTTCTGGTGAGAAAGTTTTATCCATCAAATAAGTAATGCCTCTTTCGTATTACAACGTATAATTGTCACGGTATTAAATCTACCATTGACGCTGTTCGATCTCTGTGCAATGAACATGATATTATACTTTTACAAGAACACTGGCTATGTAAGCCTGAGTTGCCGTTACTTTCGAACATACACAAGGATTTCTATGCATCTGGTATTTCTGCAATGAGTGATGACACCTGTATCAGAGTGGGTAGACCCTATGGGGGAGTTGCTGTCCTATGGCGGAAATCGCTTGCTAATACCTTCAGTATCAAGTATAAACATTATAATGACAGTCGCATTATTGGGCTTGAGATACGTTGTGGCAATAAATCGCTTCTTATCCTCTGTGTCTATCTTCCGACCGATTGTGACACTAATTATCACAAGTTCGCTGATTATCTGTCGAAAATTGAAACTATTGTATCAGACCCAGATGTCAACAGTTTTCTTGTTG
>LD355906.1:38574-68453 GCA_001465055.1 Ptychodera flava | reverse complement strand
CACGGACATGACCAAACCTATAAGTCCCCCCGGACGGTGTCCGTGGGGACTAATAACACTGTATCCTGTACACAGTGCAATGTGCCTCCAGGGTTACAGCACTGTAACACTGGCAGTTCAACTTACTTTAACAAGGAGGAGAATACCAAAACACCTTTGTTTTAGAGTTCAAAAACATAAACATATTATTGAAAATTTACAGACAAATTAACAAAGTGAAATCCCATTAAAAAATTTTCATGAAAATTTTTGCTTTTGACATGAAATTTTTCTTATACTGTTTTGCACCACCTGCTTTCATGTCTACTTTCTGATATTTCATAAACCCTGTCCATTATACAGTTACAAATCTAACTTTGCATTGCATTGCATAACTAAAGCAATTCCACAAAGACCCTGTATCACACTCTGAAAGCTGCATCCATTCAGAATTTGACACTTTCTAGTATAAGAGTCAATTAGCTAAACAAATCACCAACGGTGGTTAGAAAAAACAGATGCTTTTTGTGTAAATTTGGATTGGAAAAGTGCATGACTGTGTAAATGATCATGTGTTTCTTCTTGCATCCATATTTTCCTGTTTCTGAATTTCTCTTGCGAGGAAAGATGTAAAAAGTTTCTTTAACACAGTAGTCACACTTGTTACACTTGGCGCAGGAGTTATTGGAACACTAAATTAGGTAATTACCCTGCAACTTGGCTGTGTACTTTGCTATATGACCTGGTGTTTACCTGAACAAGAGTCTGTTTTATGATCTGAAGACTGATAAGGTATCCACCACACTCAGCAGGCAGCTCCTCCACTGAGTAAACTGATATACCTGCACTGCAAAAAACATTTTTGACTGGCAGCTGCATGTAGTTGATGCGAGAGTTTTGAAGGATCGGAATAAAATGTTGTAAAGTGTAAACATGATTTGCGGCTGTCATTTTGTGTCCTGTTTTTGTATATGTGCAAGTTATTACCAATTTTTTAATCACAATTACATACATTGAAGAAACACTGACTGTCAGAGCAACCATCCAATCATATGATAAAAATGGACTGGTCCATCAACGTCGGTGGTGGGCTCATGGAAGGTGGTAAATTTGACGAGTTTTGTAACTCTAGATTTACAAGGGATGCTGCGATGTTTCAATTCCAAATAATATACAGAGGCAAAACCTGTCAGGTTCAGGCCCAGGACACAAAATGAGTACAATAGATTGTGTTACATCATAATATTTATTCCCCCTTTTCACAATTTTCCCATGAACTAGATGCCAGTTGAAAATGGGTTGTTCCAGTGTAGGCATATCAGTTTACTCAGTGGGAGCTGCCTGCTGAGTTTGGTGGATATCTTATCAGTCTTCAGACAATAAGACAGACTCTTGTTTAGGTAAATGCCAGGTCAAATTGCAAAATGCTCAGCTAAGTTGCTGGGTAATTACCTAATTTGGTATTCCGATAACTCGTGCCCTCGCTGTAAATGAGATATTCTTGTGAAAGGAATGGCATAGTTGCTGGAAATATGTACTCATGTACCGGTATCTCTCAACACAATGCTCTAATATTTTCTTCAACTGAGCAATAAAATAAGTGTTATTAACTTCTGCTGATAGGGAAATCTTTGAAACTTTGGGGACCACAGTACAAATCAACACTACCCCCAGTAGGGGGTATGTTTCTCTTTCTCGACAATGTAAGGCACCCTTAACACTCACAAATTACTACCAGGGTCATTGGGTCAAGAATTCATCAGGTGACTCAAACTTGAAGAATATTCATTAAATTAAAGAGAACACAAAAATTAAAAGTCACAACTATGAATATGAATAATATGAATAAAACGGCCAGATTTGGCCAATATATGACCAGCTCTCTCTATTCTCTGTTCCCTCAGGGTTGACAAGAAAAAAGGTTGTCCTTCACACACAGAAGATAGTAGACAGGTGTTGCCTGTTTAAATTTTTAAAGTGACTTTGCATAGGTTTAAGTAAATTAGAAAAAAACAATGAGATCTCATTTTACCTGAATGGTTGTTCATAGGGCACATAACTCCCAGATTTAAAGTACAACACCCCTTTTGAAATGGTTTAGATACTTCCGGCATTTTCGTAATATTGTGCAAACTGCCAGTACTGAAATTTTTTTTACAAATTGAATATATCTAATCTGAGTTCCATCCACTTTTCTACTGATTTTTGACCGAATTGTTTAGTGCAGCATTGTGCAAGCATACCTACCACTCACAATTCAGCTTGAACAATGAAAACATTTCTTGCTTTCAAAATTTGGTCGAGTTAAATTTTGTCCTGTCTCTGCCGTTAGACAAGTGTTGTCACAGTTGCTGTTTTTGTAGAATGTCAAAAGTATGGAAATTCAAGTTCTAAAATGTTTGTTCCTGAAAACCTATCTTTTCAATGGATATTTCTCCACTGTGTAGATGTTATCAGGGCAAGCAGTGTCTTCAGATAATATTACAGGCTTTGGATTCTGATCTGATAAAAGATAAAAAACAGAGAAATCACTTACTATTGAATGGTAGCTGATTTCAACTATTCACAATTTTTTTGGGCGTATTCAAATTTTGAATGAATAATGACAAACATTTTGGTATTGTAGAATACAATATGTTGCAAATGGAAAATGTGCTGGTAATTTATATTACTTCTTCGTTAAATATTTACAAACATGTCAGCATGTTTGATGCTGTACACAAAGAAATTTCCTGTCACAAATTCTACTGAGACACTGCTTTAAGTCCTGCTTGTATATTGGTGAACGTACACGTATGAGTGCATATGTGTGTGCCTCATGCACGTTTGAACTCCTTTTCAAATAGCTCAACTTCAGGCACTTCTATTTCTTGCACAATGCAACTTAATTAGCTTACATTTATGTTCACATTCCAAAGTAATTATCACTGCAACGTCAATGTAAAATGCACCGAAAGTGACTGTCAAGGCTGACGCTGTGTGTAATAGCATGGATTGCTATTTTGGTTTGTTGATGAACATTGTATCACTATGCGGCACTGGCTGCCAAGAACAAGACAAAAATGTGGACAAATTTTGCCTGCCTATGGTGATTATAGTACAGTATCTTGTTAGGAGTGCTTGAGGTGAGTCACTGATTTCTGTGGTATGGTTGGACATTAAAGCTGGGAAATGCAGGTGGACCATTACAGCTTTTAGCTCATTACTACCCAGGATTATAATTTACCGGAGGGGTTTTGGAGGAAAACGTGTCCTTCCTCTATCAGCAGAAAATCTGGCTGCTCATTGCATTGCAAGGACAAAGACGATGAAAAGGAATGCATGGTAAGTTCTTACCTTTGGGAGGAGGGTGAGGTTGCTTTTTGTGGTGAGATTCTCTGGCCACTGGAAGCAGCTGCCATCTGAAAATAAAAAATTGTGTCAATGACACTGTGCTCCCATTTTACAGAAATAATCAGTACTAGTATACACGTAAAATTGCATTCCTGCAGCATGGTTACAAAGAACTAATTTTAAGAACAGTATATCTACATCATATATGGCATCACCACACCAAAAATCAGCTTGACCCGTCCAGATGTTCCCAAGTTTTTGCTGTATACAGACATACATACATACATACATACATACATACATACAGATATACAGACAGACATATTCCTGCTGTGGACAGACAGACATACCTACCTACCTACATTCATACAATCATACAGACATGTACAGTTCATACAGACATTTTTACACTATATAACCTCCTACAACAGACTTACAGGGCTTGCTCTGTTTACACCATCAATCACGAGCCATTTCTCTTTAATATCCTGTACTTCAGGACTTCCAACCGGTTGCCGTACTCTCACTTTAACTTCCAGAGTCCCACCGACAGCTTTCCGCCCTTCCATTAGCTAAAGTTACCACAAATGGAAGTTACGTACATTAATATCTGCATCCACTGTGGCAAACTTGAGACTTATTACAGAAAGCAACTGAATACTATTGGTAAACCCAGAGTTGCAGAAAGTTCTAGCACTCTTCAAAGTGTCTGCGACATCCATCAAACACTCTCTAGGAGCAACTGTCATGACAAAATATCACAGAAGGATTCAAATGTAAACGCCTCTGTTCATGTCATTATTTTGAATAAACTTTTTACATAGTCACAGGTAGCAGTGTCAATTTTCATGGCGTTCTGAGCGGCCAGTTTAATTTCTCAAGGGTATTGAAGGTGATTTCCAAAATTGCAGGATTTTCCAAGACCATACACACAATGTTACTAAGTTACTATCACTTGCACTCACAGCAAAGCATGCTACAAAATACAAATTTCTGTTGAAGATAAAACTGAAATGACATATAATTTTGAAATTCAAAGATTTCTTTTTAATGCAATTTTCGCTTCTACATTTGACTCCTGGATTCTCTTACCTTGACACCTTCATGAATTTCACATTTGTTCTCCAGGTCAGCAAGTTTCAATGACCCTTGACCTAGGCACTTGTCACTTTTGAAGAAACCCCTGCAGAGAGTACAAATGAATTGTTGAGTATACATAATGTATTTGAGTAGACAGTGAACAATTTAATTTTCGACAACCTACATTGACAATACTAACCAATACACCCCCTCCCCCAAAAAAAAACCAACAGCAAAATTACAAAGTGACGGTTAATTTTGCCATTAAGCCATGATTAGTTAAACTTGGAATTTGAATGGACCGTAGTGCAAACAAAACCATGTACACAAATGTGCAAAGAAGATGCAAAAAATGTAAATTTCTAATTGGAATCATTTGAGTTGCATACACGTTTGTACATGCAGGTTTGTTTGTACCAGCATTACAGCATCTTTCCGGCGTACTGAGTCTGTAGAACACTGTGTGTCCTTTTCATTCCCAAGTACAACCATTGTTTACCTTTGCATTACTTGTATTTCATTGAGCTGAACAATGAGAAGAATTACAGGTCTACGAAACAGAAAATCAAATATGGCCTCCAGTCTGCCCTCTAACCAATCAAAAAAATTCTCTGATATGAAAAACTTTAACATGTACATATTTCATGTACTGATATATAGGGCTGACATACACACAAATTTCTATAATTCCTTAATCCATTCATAAAGTTGAGAAATGTTGCAAGTCAGAGGGCGTGTTGGCGACCTATGACCTCAACTTCCTAGTATGGTTGCCAGAAGTGGCTATCACTGATTGAACTTTGAGCTCAAGTTTAAATGTACTATTAAAACGTTAAAAGTTCAAATATTATGTCACAAATAAGTCGGGATCATAAGCTGTAAACCTTTTAAGTAGAAATGTCCAGAGGTGTGTCAAGTACAGACATAGGGTACCACTGACCTTTCAAAGTACACGTCCAATTTTAGAACTAGTCGTTTAAAATGTCTTCCAAGGGACCTCTGCTTTCTGTCTATTACATGAAGGTTGTACTTGGCATCATACTCTGGATTGTTTGTCTGTTTTACAGTGTTGGTTTTCCCCGACTGGCCGTCATCCTATATCAAATCGAGACACGAATAAATAATTATGTGAGCAAAGTATATGAATATGGTACATCCCTCTTAGGATGGTCTGAAACTTTGAGACAGATATTTTGCTTGAAATTCCACTCAGCTTGTCTGTAGTGACAACATTCTAAGTATTATACTTGGAATGGTTTGAGTTGCTCTAAAAAACCTATCTATGATGGTAAAGGATTTCACTTGTCAACACTGCGTGCACAGGATTTCTTGTCAAACAATCTTGAATTGCGAAATGCTGTACGGTCTAAAATTGCTCTCGTTCATTATTATATGTTCATGGTTGAACATCTCATGAATATCTTGAACAGTTTGTAATCACAATCTTCACACCATTACACATCACTTTGTGCTCTGGTTAATCTAAGGTTATTTTGCTATGATTGATTCACACACTGTGTAATCCTATGATGCATATGCAGAGATACGTGTCTGTAGTTTTCCAAACATATTGTAAGTCACCTTTCTATATCTTTGGCCTACATTAACCTATCCACCCTAATTGCCTGTGAACAGGTCCACAATTGCCATCAATAACAATGGATTTGACCCAAACCATTGTGGTAAAAGGGTTTAACTTAAACCATCACATTTCACTTTTCACATATAGTTCAAAGAGGGACTTTGGTGAGAGCTTAACCTCGGCTGACTCGCAGCGTGTTTGCAAGGTTTTATCTGATTGGTCGATTGTCACTATTCACAGCCACTTAGGGAGTCTATTTGTATTGTTTTCATTAATTGGATAACAGCTTCGAAATCGCTGGGAGTCGGCCCCTTAACCTTGGCCAGACAGAATATCAATGAACCAACTGCTCAAAACACAAGTAAAAGCTACTTACATCTTTTGGATATGGCAGTTCATACTTGACGTAGGTATTCAGCTCTGAACTTTGCATCCCTGCAAAGAAATATTGAAAATATTTAGAAGGTTTTGACAACAATTGTTCCACTGCATTCTGTATGTCTTCCACATCTATGCAATCAGGGTTTTTTTATTTAATTTCCATTTATATCAAAATTTTAATTTTGAATGAACTATTAAACACACCAGTTTGCGCCAGTCTTATTATGATTACAAATATCAAGAAACAAAAACGGCACTCTTTAAACGATAATCCACTGTTTTAGGTCTAAATGAAAAGCGGCTCCTGATTGGTTGATTAGCATGGGGTACACACTAATGGCTATGATGTGACCAATTATGTTATGTCTTTCACAAAAAAACACTCTGCAGAGCTCAACTTACCTGATGGAAGATAAAAATTAATGCCTCTAATAATTGAGATTTCTATTTCATTATCATTCAAGTCTGTGTTACACCTGTGAAAACAAAGAAAACAATGTTTTGAGTAAAATGTAAACAGTGGATCTTCATGAAATATGAACATCTTGGAAACTTAAATATCATTTTCTTCATCAAAAATTCATACAAGTCTCGCTATTGAAATAAACTTGAATATACAGATGAGGTTCAAAGCTGCTGCTGGGTCATTCATGACCTCCACTGAACATAAATGAGAAACCGTATTTTACTATCTTTGCGCTATCCTTTGCCAGACATGACACAGCTAATCAATGATATCTGACTTTCAAATCAATTTCTATTCAACAACACACTTGTATTTGAATTTAATTACTTCCTGTGAAAAACAAGTTCGGTATACCTTCTCATCATACAGTTATTTACAAATTAATAAGGTCATTCTAAATGTTGAGCATTCAGGGTTGACCAGTGCCTTTGGAAAGTGCATCTAAATTTTCTTACCTAACCATTCTAAATGTCTTCTGTGCGTAATGAAATCTTGGAACAGGGTCTCCATGAGCATACGCATTTTTGACAGTGTCTAAATCTTGTCTGCAGTGGGTTGATGATTTATCAAACCTGGGAAAAATTTGAAAATAGTGTGTAAAATTTGGAACATTGCAAATTTTGCTTCTCTTTATCTGAAAAATAAAATTTTTCATTTCAAAAACAATTATTTGCGACTTTTTAATTACTGCCATTATAAATATCTGTTCTTCTAGTACTTTTTTATATTTGATTTTCTGCTTTACAGATCGATACAAAGTTGCTATAACTTACCAAAGATTTCATCCGGAGAGAGATGGTACAGACTTCAAATTTTGCCCAAAATGCATAGTACAATTATAGAAAATTTGATGTGTCATTGCCATTGAGGGCGTATTTCTTGCTCGTCTCACATCACAGCAAAATCTCAGAGAATATTTATGTGGGTAAATTTGTAGGCGTAGTGAGACTTACAAGTAAAGGATGAACTGTGAACTCCTTTCATGGTCATAATACAGAAATGTCTCCATATTTTCACTCTCTTATCAGATCATTATCATCACACTCTCAGAAGCTCAATTTTCTTTCAAATTTTTTGTTTACTTTGGTTACTTACAGTTATGTTTGCATGACTTTATGTTAATGTGACTTTTCACGTTGATGGTGTACAATGAGCTTTCAAGGTTTTATTTCATAAAGTAAATTCCAATTTTCAACGATAAAGATTGACACATTCAACTTATCTATACTTACTCCTTAGCTGATGCTATGTCTCCAAGTTGCGTGAAATACTGTGAGTTACTGTTACAAGTCTACGGAATAAAAATGCCCAAAAAAGGAGACATAAGTTTTCACTTTCACTCTATTTTACCGACAGGCACAAAGAAAATGTTCATTGCACAGGATGAGTCAATAGGTTTGAAGTAGGCAAGGCCCACATGAAAACAAAGATGTTTTCTTTCTTGGCTATCTTGGGCCTTCAAGTTACAGTACTGGACTTTTGCCAAATTTGCTCAGAATTTGACACATCCCTGTCTGTTAGGACATAAATGGAAGTGTCACAAGTGATACAAATTCCCTCAAGATTACCAGTATCGGCAGGAGTGAAGATTAAATGTATTAGTCATTAGGGGTAGGCAGTGTTCTCCCCAGGATTTTTTTACAAGAGGGAGAAGACGTGGTGCAAAGCACCACAAGCGACCGCGTAAGGCTAACGTTACGGCCTGTGCCATGCAAGTATGGCTGACATCAATGAATTGCACATGGGGTAGTGGTCTCGGATGACATCACAAACTCGCGAGATTTGCAAGATCGATGAGAATTACGTTTGCAGCCTGCAGGATCGACGCTCACGCTTGCATTTTGTTTGTAAATCACTGTCAACGTTTTTTTTCCCTGTACATTTTATTGTTTTATTTTTCAAAAAAACAAGCGACCTAGCGGCCGATATAGCTCCGCTGTGTATATGTAGAGAATAACTATTTTTGACACATATTGATGAAGAAGGTGGAAATCTTTGATAGCTCAATGCAGTGGCCAGGAAAAAGTGGTTAAAATAGCTGCAAAAATACACAATCGAAGATTTCATCATACTTTAAATATATCACATCGGATCATCCCTAAGAACATGTCAACCAAAGCTATCTGATGAGAAGTATTTTGAGAATAAAATTTTCTGACCAAAAATGGCAACAATTGCCCCCAAAATAAAAATAAAAATAAAAGATTTCATCATAATTTCAAAAGATCAAATTTAGTTCATCTATAGAAACCTGTACAACAAATTTCAAAGCTATCAGATGAGTAGTTTTGGAAATACACATTTTTTGACCAAAAATGGCAAAAATTGCCCCAAAAATACAAAATTACAGATTTCATTAGAAATTCAATATATATTACTTAGCTCATCTGTAGAAACCTGTATACCAAATTTCAAAGCTATCAGACCAGTACTTTTTGAGAAAGACATTTTTGGACCAAAAATTGCAAAAAATTGCCCAAAAAATACAAAATTACAGATTTCATCAGAAATTTAATATATATTACTTAGCTCATCTATAGAAACCTGTATACCAAATTTCAAAACTATCAGACCAGTACTTTTTGAGAAATACATTTTTTGACCAAAAATGGCAAAAATTGCCTTAGAAATGCAAATTTGCATATTTCTGCACAATTTGAACAAATCTGAAATAGATCATTCCTAGGGACATATGTACCAAATATCAAAGCAATCTGATTGGTAATTTTGAAGAAAAAGATTTTTAAAGATTTTTTTACTAAAAATGACAAAAATTGCCTTAAAAATACAAATATGCAAATTTCACCATGATTTGAACAAATCTGACTGAAGTCACCCTAAGTAAACTGCATATCAAATTTCAAAGCAATAGGACAAGTGGTTTCAGAGAAGAAGATTTTTTTACCAAAAACACCAAAAAATGCCCTAAAAATACAAATATGCAAATTTCACCACGATTTGAACGAACTTTAGTGAGGTCAACCCAAGTGAACTGCATATAAAATTTCAAAGCAATTGGACTTGCGGTTTCAGAGGAGAAGGCAATTGTTGACGGACGACGGACGACGATGACGGAAAATCAACCGACCGGTATTTGATAAGCTCTGTGTCGCTGAAAGCGGAGAGCTGAAATCTTTTTCATTTCTGGTAAGGGGGCGCTCAGAATTTACAAGAGGGTGCACTCCCCGGTTACCTTATTCAGGGAGAACACTGGGTAGGGATCAAGTACATAGCTAGAGGGACCAAAGAAAACCCCTTTTGAGTGATTATCATGCAGGATTATTTAATACATATTAAAACACAGTCATGATTATTGGTTGACATGAGACAGCTTGAATCTCTCTCATCTAAAATTCTGCAAAGTGACCCTAGTATTTTCTTTTCCTTATTTGGCAATGTACAGATATTGGCATAAGCTTCCCCTTCAACAGTGAAACCAAATGTTCAGACTTCCATGTTTGAGATATCAACTAGTTCATCAACTGAGATTGAGCACTGATTGCAAAAACCCATCATGTAACACACACTGACCACACATACTAATGGTGATAGTCTTGATAACAATAGGTCGCTCACCTCAATTTGTTTCTTGAGAATGTCTTCTATCTTTTTGTACATTTTTTCTCTGTCTCCAGTGAGTTCTGAGAGGTCTCCCGCTTCAACCATCTCAAAGTCTGTCTCTGCACTTGGAGGTGGTGGTAACTGTTAAGAATAAGCAAAACTTTGCTTAACCCTTTGAGTGCTGTAGGTTTTTCCTATCAAAATTTCAGTGCAACTTTTACAAATTTTCATGAATTTTTCTGTATTTTTGTATAACAATTTTGGACCAAATAGACATCATATTTCATTGGCTATTGACTTGCACGTCAACAAATTATTTAATTGTTAAAATCTAAGCTGTACATTTGTCGCCAATGTTTGAAAAACATTCTGTGGTCACACTTTGACAAGCATTATCACATTTATAGTTGCTTTTTGATTTCCAACCATCGTATTCAAAAAAGTGGTTGATGCCTGCCAAGGAAAACGGTGTATATAATGCCTAATGTTTATAAAGGTGAACATTGGTGATCATATTTGGCTTTGCATTTTGAGATGTTTTATCCATACCAAATTTTCTCCATACATCTCTCTAACAACGAACTTGTTACATATACCAGGTACGTTATCTAAGTAAATACAGCACAGTGCCATACCCATGATTTGAAACTTAATCTTTTAAACCCACTTCTCTGTACAGAAGTCCAGCTTTGCCACAGAAAAAAATAGGATTGGGCTAAACCATTACGGTGAAAGGGTTAAACCCTGAAAATAATGTGTAGACTTAGGCAGGGCTACTCACTGATTTGAGATTAACAGGCAGTCCACTATCTGCAGCAGTTATCATTTGATCAAAGCCCTGTGAAGACAAAAGTTAAGAAAAACAGAGCTCATTATGAGGTCTAATGAAGTAGAGTGTCTAGGCAATCCCAATCATGACAAACACTGTGATTACACAAGAGCAGAATGCTGAAAATGAGAACAAATTTGGCAAATTTGTTCATCTACGTATGTGTAAAAGGCACATTCAACATTTGATGTCATTTTCAATATATTATACGTGTACATAAGCACGGATATGAAAATTACTGTAACACATCAAAACTGAAGATACCATGTGAGATTTGCAACATAAACTGAGACTTTTACGTAGACACAATTATGAAGCTGGAATTGCTTGTATATCAAGCTATTGAGACATCTTAATCTGTGCGATATATCCTCATTTCTCGATGTTTGATTTCTGAAAACTCACTCTGTGTGTACCACGACATCTAACATGAAAAGTACTCTACAAGCCCATGTCTTACCTTTGCTGTTCCTAATAGTCGTTTGGCTTCTTCCATGTTACCATCCTTCTTGGCTTGCAAAGCAGCCATTTTGTATTGTTTCTGCCTCTCTCGAAGGAGCTGGGCTTGCTGTTCATGTACAGGCAGGCCTGCCATTGCTGTTAATAGAATTTATCAGTAATTTACTTTTAATAATAAAATATTCACAAGTGTAAGCCTGTTTCAGGCTTTCTCTGTTTAAGGACACCTGTGTGTATGTGTGTGTGTGTGTGTGTGTGTGGGTGTGTATCTCTCTATAACCTTCAGATTTGTGTGAAGGTGTGTGCACTCTCAGCATTACATGGTTTAGGATAATTTGCCTTTTGGAAATGCCCACCGGTGAGGTCAAACAGTACACCTGTCCTATACTGATTCTTTCAAGGACGCGTTTCACATGCAGCAGAAATGAACTACATCATTTCTAAGGAAAAATAGGGGAGAGAGTTATGCTGGAAAGGATGTGTGTACATCAGATAGTCCAACATCTGGTCTAACAAAAATATATGAGTCGATTGTGAGTTTTTTGATTAAGGCAACAGTGCGCGTTTGAGATGATAAATGGATTCCATTCATTCATATACTTCATACAAGTTGAAGTATGAGAGTTCATAAATATTCAGCCATGCCTTTCTTTCAAATTCTCTCAAAATTTTATATTTATTTTTGCAGAGACAATGTCGTGGTTTCTTTTATACCATACCATACCATCTCTCATACTGAGACAAATGTGACCTCTACGAGGGGATGGTACGCTGTCGTTTTCTTGGGATGTGTCAATGCCTTTGTGCATCCAAATATTTTAAAGTTTGCAAGGAAATTAAAATGAGGGAACGCGGCCCATATATGGTACATGCACACACTGCACAAAACCATTCCATCACTCTTCCTTCAGAATACAATTATCAGCGACTTCCCCTCTTCTAAAAACCAAGAGCACACATAATGATGTGACTAGGTCTGTAGATGTTGGACTGTGTCATACCTTTCTTTGGCGGTGAGGTACGTCTCTGAGGTGATGTCTGCGGTGCAGGTTGAGTTGTCGGTGCTGCGATTGCTGTTGGTGACCTTGCAGCAGCTGGTGCCGCATTTGGTGGACTGACTGGTAGGCCTGCTGCTGTCTGACTGGCTTCTTTGGTACCTGGGATTGGTGGATAACCTGGAGAAATGACGGATTAAGATTAGCAGATTAGATGAGAAATGCACTGAATGGGTGAATTCATTAGAATTTCAGTTTCTTTCCAATATTTACAAGGGGGAAGATGTGCTATCGTTTTCTGTCATTTTGAAATGGCTTAGCTTACAATGCAGAAGTAGTTTTAGTTTTGAGTTGTTCTGCTGTGTGGCAAATCAGTCTGTCCTCAAGAGCTCACGGTAACCTACCCCTTGCATACATGTATCTGTCATAAGATTGTACAGGATGATGTCTTCACCAGCATATGATGGAATAATGGTATTGCCTTGCTATTCATATTGGTATCAGGATGCTGAACCCTTTCACAACTATGGTTTCACCCAAACCCATTGTTATCAATGGCGAGTGTGGACCAGCTTACAGTGAATTAGGGGTGAACAGATCATCCAATGGACACTTTACTGCCCAACTATTTTCCCATTCACCGAACGGTACTACCATTAGAGATAAGGTTTGGACAAGTAACTGGTGGACAAATGCCGCGACTGAAACTATCCATTAACCTTCTGTCTCAGAACTTGATTTGATTTGATAGAAATTAAACTGTAAAGATATACCCTTATCTGTGGGCTTTGACAAGTGTCTAGGCAGCAGCTATGATACTGCATGCCAAACTTTAAAGGGACAAAGTCGGCCATTTTTCATGAATTTTGTTTCATGCAAGATACTACTATATTGATTGACATGTTGAAAGATACTGAGTGAATGGGTGACCATGTATATATTCGACCCCGGTTTTAGACATGATCAATGAAACCATCGCGAAAATGAATTAATTGTCATGACCATTAATTCATTTTCACAATGGTTTCGTTTATCGTGTCCAAAACCAGGGTCGAATATATGCATGGTCACCCCTTCAGTCGGTATTTTTCGACAT
The DNA here is from genome assembly GCA_001465055.1 of Ptychodera flava. NCBI lineage: Eukaryota > Metazoa > Hemichordata > Enteropneusta > Ptychoderidae > Ptychodera > Ptychodera flava. The sequence continues at coordinate 54,692 of LD355906.1, read as the reverse complement.
GTTAAACAATATAAGTAGTATCTCACATCCAACAAAATTCATGAAAAATGGCCGACTTTGTCCCTTTAATGAGAAGGAGAGATTATGTACACTGATAGAGTTTCAAGTTTGTGTTCATCTTTGATTTACCTGGTGGGCAGGGAAGCTCATCATAATCCACTGGTTTCCCTAGTTTTTCCTTTTTAATTGCATCTTGAAATTGCTGTGAAAAGGAGAATAAGAAAAGAAAACTCATAAATGAGACATTCTAATAGCCACCAGGGAGTTCTTGTCAATGTATTATGGTTACCCCGAAAAATTTATTTTTCATTGTGGAAAGCATGCAAAATATTCATCAGGTGCATCTGATTTTATTTCAGTTTTCATTTCAGATATTTTGGAAAAAAGGGACACCTTGAGTGAAAACTTTAACCCTCATTTTTTGTTTGAACAGATAGTTTACAATCTAGCAAGTTGGAATGCGTAACTAAGAAAAACATACAATTCTGCCTTATGCAGCAGTCAATGACAACCGGCATCCACTCCACCAAGGGCCTAGCTAAGGGGTTTAGAAATCAAATCTTGCGAAACTTGCCACATGCCCCTCCCCCTGGGGCAGGGCAATCAAGAAAATCTACTTATTAGAATCCCCATGTCAGAGTTCTCTACCATTGGTCTGTGAAAGAGACAAGGGATACTATACCATGTAATTGCCCTAACTCTTTCAGCTCAGTTTTATGGCAAATCCTGTCTAATCTCCCGCATTTGCCTCGTATCCCTCAAAATATCCCCCCCTCCCCAAAAGAGAATTTCATTCACTGCTGCATTAAACAATCACATCTCCATTCTCTCTCTCTCTCCCCACCATTTCCACTGAAAAAATATGGTTCCAATTAGACTCTATCACACAGTCCATCGCTGACTACACACTGTGGTTGGTGTACCCAAGCTCAGCAATCATAGATTTGTGATGAGCCAGCCAACACCAGCCATCAGCATATTGTACAGCCAGTGAAAGGCTGAGAGAGTCTCCGTTTCACAGAGCTTGCTGGTCCAAAAAGTGAATACCTTGACAATTCTACCCATTCTTCTGGCTTTGCTGCTGTTTTCTTCTTTTTTTGCACTCTCTTCAGCCGATTGGTACTTCTCCAACCTTTGCTGTAGAGCCTCCATTGCAGTCTTTGGTACTGATGGGACGGCAAACGCCTCTGGCGGTGACTCGTTGCTAGGCGGCTGTGGACTCGGTGATCTCTTTGGAGGTGATGATGGACCAGCTGTGGCACTGAGTGAACCTAGAATGATATTAAGATTTGTTATATATCATTGCCTATTTGTGCAATGCAATATACAAGATGACAAAGATACCATATTCGTTGCGGTATTTTGTGCACACAATTTTAGATTGTATACTAGAATTTAAATTTTCAATGGAATACAACAGTGATGCATAGAGACCCCCTACACCAGGAGTGTTTTATTTGACTCAAACAATTTTTATATTTGTTGCCAACAATTTTGAATAATCAAAATAGTTCCATTTTCAATGGGAATATATTTGCAATGTTTAGCAGCTCTATGGTATAGCCAGTATGTTAATTTAACATACTATTGACTACTGAAGTAATCTCTTTGATTTCACCGTACATGCATTGGTATAGGACTTACTCAAGGAAATTTCAAAGATTCTGAATTTGACTCACAGATTTGAGAAACCTTGAAGTTAAAGGACACATAGCTTTTGTGGAAAGATCTACTCACCTGGTTCCCGTGGTGGGGGTGCACCTGGTTCTGGTGGTGGGGGTGGAACATTACTCAGGTCCACATCTCTGCCTTGTTCCATGGCTTCAATTACCATTTCAAATTGCTGAAAAGAACAGCAGTGAAAACCATGAGGAGAAACACAAAGTCATCTTTTGAGCCTCACTCTCATACAAGAGTGGTTTTTGAAGTATGATGTATATTTATGCCATTTCTTAAAGCCCCGTTAGCTGTGTCTTTTTACATTTTGTAATGCAATGGTTTGAAATCAAATGCAACTTATATAAAAGTGCTTACCCAACTGTGACCACTGAACGTTTTTTCAAACATTTGCAATTAACACACAACCTAAGTTTTAACAACTTATATACATTGTAGTTGTGTAGAAACTCAAATACGGCTTCCACAACTATAGGCGTCTTGAGCACTTTAATTTAATTGACCAAATCTATCACCAAAGATTCAAAGAGTGACATTTTCAAAGACAACACAGCTTAATAACGGGAATCCAAAACATCTCCCAGAAGATTGGATGATAATTTTTGGGAAGCAAAATGCAAAAAGATGCAGCTGATGGGACTTTAAGGTTCCAACACCATACACACAGAATACTTACTTTAGCAATCTTGATGTACTTGGTAGCTGTTGCTATATCTCCTGATTTCTTGGCGGACAGTGCAGCAACTTTATACTGGCCTTTTCTCTGAGTCAACATCTGATGTTTTGCCTGGTAATTTTCATCTAGGAGTATAAAACACAGACATGTTGGAGATTTTAAAGAACAGCCACTGAAAGTGATCTCTGAAACTAAGATGTACCAATTTTTCACACATGCATACAATTACGTGTTACCATTTTTTAAGTTTGTATCAACAAAATAATATTATTTCAGACCATTGGTTCAATTTGGTTGCACATTTTACATGTAAGACAGTCTGCAGTTGCAAGGTGGCTCACTATGCACAAGCAGATATAGCCATATTCTGTAAAATTGCATATGTTGCATGTAAAATTGCATATACACAAGAAATCTAATGGGAAAGAATTGGTGTCCTCGTCACATTTTTGTAGGGAAATACAGTCTAACTTGTGATTGTGTGTGACTCACATTGGTTTTCAACAAACTTAAGCCGTAAAAGCAAATGGAGCTGATTAAGACTGGTGAGATATTGTCCTTGCCTTTCATCATAACGTTTATGTGTATATGAAGAAACATGTGATTTTTTTGACTTCGCAATGAAGGTGCACAATGATATGTTTAATCAATCCAAAAATCTGCAGAGTCAGTACTTTTGCCAGGCAAATGTGTAAAGAAAGAAATCTTGAAATTTACCATGGTGATGCCATTTGAATATGTTTTTTACACACCGTGTCTTATACTGAGTCATTTGAAAAAGTTTCTAAAATGTTACAATATGAGCTGGACATGCATTGCATTTCTACAGGCAACTACAAGGAATTGGCAAACACTGCACACCCAAATGGGTAGTCCTGAACCTTAATGATTGAAAGTGTCCAAAATGTGATAATGCTGAAGTCTCAATGCCTCTAGGTTATCATGTTGAGTTACACCAACATGTAATATGTCTGAAAGGTAGAAGCTCACGTTTTACAGGGCATACTGGTATACCCAGGGTGAGAAAATCTCACAGAATGTAATCAAAGGGAGTTCCACATAACTTTAAACTGTGCACTGTTAAAGTGACCTGTCAAATGGAAATCACAGTGAAGTTTGCAATACATGAAATTTTCAATGGAACATATTTGTCAAAACATCTGAGCCTGGACAAAAACCTTACGTGAGTGAGGAACCATACAATGTACTAGTAAACTTCTCTTAAGCCCTTTAGACACAATGGTTTGGCCCAAACTGTTTGTTATCAATCATGGATATGGATCTATTTACAGGGAATTGGGGTAAACAGGTTAATCGTTATCATTGTTACCTCTTTTGGGGGATGCTGGTGGTTTGGACTCAGCTCTGTGTGTTTCCTGCACGTCCACTCTCCTGTTGTCCGGGACGGTGACCTGTGGAGTCTCCTGAGTTTCCATTGGCGTTGGCCGGTCAGCTGCCTTGGGTTTCCCTGTCGCCACTGGCGGCGGGATGTCGTCTTCATTGACAGACCTGCCTGCCTTGGCACTCTTCTCCAAATCCTTCAGTGTCTGATATGAATGGATGGAAAGAAATCATACAAGACTCTCTTACTAGACTGAAAGATCTGTCACTAGAGGACGCTCCCTACGCTCCTCTAAGAGGGGGAGCATAGACAGCGCCCTCAAGCAACAGATCTTCCAGTCTAGACTTGCCAGAGCCTGCTGACGACTGTTTTCAGGATGTAGAGAAATCAGACCATGCACAGCAAATAAAATAATTGTTATACAGTCTGGTTTGCTAATTCTGCATTCACTCTTTACTATATCCTATGGATACATGAGTATTCACTGGTAAATCATTGGAATAGCATATATATATATATATATATATATATATATATATATATATATATATATATATATATATATATATATATATATATATATATATATATATATATAACAAAATATCTATTTCACTTGTCGAAATAAGAAATTCAGTGATCCTGGAACTTTGACACATACATGTACTGAGCTGCCAACACTTGTAGAGTACTTGAAAGTCATATAGGATACACCACAAACCACAATTCAAAGTGTCTATGGTAGGCATATACTGACCTTTAAGCCTCTATCGTAACGTCTGACTTTTGATGTGTCACCTGCCGTCTTGGCATTCTCAATAGCAGTCTCGTACATTTCTCTTCTGTCTCTGATCAGAGTTATCATCTCTTGATTGCCGCCGCTCTTGAAATGCAAAATGTTTGAATATGAACAGATTACTGTTTTTGTTGCAACCAATTCATACATACATTGCATTAAATTATGTAGTAAATTGCAAGGATATGTGGTACTTGGAGACTTATCTTTTTCTGCTTTGTACATCTACAGCTGGATTAAGGTCGTTTCAGAATAAATTTTCATTCTGCCACTTGATGAAGATGTACAGTATGGATCTGGCTGAATGTTTCAGTATTAAAATGCGTTTTACATGTTGCAAGGGTGATATTCACAGGGTATGTGTTGGGCAAGTTCATGAGCTTTAAGTGTGAAACAGGTCATGTGAATTGGGATCAGATGTGATCGTATACACCAACAGCTATCAATCACCTGCAAATATGCATGTTCAGTTGCATTGAATACAAACTCATACTCATGGTTGTAATAACAGAGTAAGGAAGAGCGTTAGCAAAATCTATATCTTGAAAGCACAAACGATATGCTATAACTTAGGGTATAAAGCTATCTGTACGCTTGATGATGGTTTTGCCCACTGTCCTGAAATCCATAGATTAGAAACATAAACATAACTTTAATACCTGGGGTTTTGGCGATGGTTTAGGTGACGGTGATGGCTCCGGTGTGTCATCAGTTTGAAGTTCCTGAAGTTCCGCCAACAACTCTTCGTCATTTTCCAAGTCCTCATCGTCGACATCATCATCCACATCCTTCATGCTCTCTGCCGCTAACCTCTGTATATGTGACATGGGTAAAGGAGCTGGGGAAAAATTGAGGGGTGTACTGATTCTCCTTCTTGATTCTATTATGAAATGAAATCATCTTTCTACCTAAACTTATAACACTTTGTCAAATTCAGTTTTCAAAGGAAAAAGCTACACGTCATTTTTTGAACTTATTTTCATACATTGAAATATGGAATATTATATTAATATTATTATTAATATTAATATATTAACTACCAGGCTATAGCTTAGAATGGACTCAAGGGGGGGTGATTCTTTCACATTTTGCAAGCAGATGAATCTCAGTATCTTCTGCTGCTGTCATTTTAAAGATTGTGACATTTTAGTCACTGGGGTAACATTCCCATATGTGACACCACAGCACCGTTTGGATGCTGTGGACCCCTTTACCATCATGGTTTGGTCCAAACCCACTGTCATTACCAGTGGGAATGAGCGTGGACTTGTTTACAGTGAACCTCCTATGATGCTGAAATTAGTTTCAAACGTCTGTCTGTGCATGCCTGTGGCAATGGGGGTTGCCATCAACAAAACATACAAGGTATTTATGGTCTTCTGTAAAACCGACATGAAAACGTAACTACATTTTTTTACTACTAACTTTTCTTCTGTTTTGGTTTAGTTGGACTCTCTCCTGTCAGTGCAGCTAACTCAGCCTCTAAGTCATCATCATCGTCGTCGTCACCACCGTGCATTGTCATGAAAGAATCCATATCAGGTACTTCAAGCAGGCCCATCTGAAAGTATCAAAGAGGTATTGTGTTTAACCCTTTGAACGCCAAAGTCAATTTTTGTCACCTTTATAAAATAAAGCCAAGTCAATTTTTTTAAAAATTTTGCCAAAATTTTGATAAAAAACTAGCCAATGAAATGTGATATCCATTTATATAAAATGATCAAAAATATTACAGAAAAATTCATAAAAATTTGTAAAATGTTGCACTAAAATTTTGCTGGGAAACATTACAGCACTCAAGGGCTTAATTCTCATTCTGATTTTCTGAATTGTTGCAATGTACTTCTTAACCAACACAAGAAATTTCTAGATGACGACTTTGTTTACCATCACAAAGTGCACTAAGGATGAGGTGTGCTATGTACCAGCACATAATATGCATGTAATAACACAGATGATTACACTGAGTGTGACTGATCCAGAAGAACTGCTGGTACAGTTTATGGTTATCTGTTCAAACTTTTTTCGGCTGAGCAGCTCATTTCTTTAATAATTTTTTCCCAGCCTGACAAGTTTCTGTCAGAGGGTACTGCCTAATACTATATTGACTGGTCACTTCATGCTGATCAGTACCTAGATGCCGTTCTGAAAGAAACACCCAACATTGATGAGATAACAGTTCCCCTGGCACAAGCAATTTGCCTTGCACTATCTGCATTACTACAATGTGCTATAAAACATCAACTCCCTGGTGGCACACTAGTGGCAGCTGTTAATGGAGATGACGGGCAGAGAGATGTCAGCCAGTCTGTCATTCTACACAATAAATTGCTGGAATTTGTTTTGGGGATTGTTGATTTTCTGCTATGCTATCGCCCGAATGCAACTTTTTTGGCAAATGAGGCATTTTTAATGTATTCAATCAACAAAACTGATCAGTGGTTAGACTACAACAGGCAATGGATCAGGTTTTGACAGAACCAGGGACAGCAGGTCCCAAAACAAGAGCCTTGTTCAAACAGAGATGCGTTGACATTGAGCCGGATAGATTACGAAATTAGCTTGAAATCACAAACACTTTAACAGTAAACCAGTGATGAGGTGATTTACTACAGCCTTTGGCAGACAGAGGAGGAAGTTGACCTACATCTTCAAGACGTTGGTGCAATCAAACAAAAGAAACGTGCACTGATTGCACAGCTGAAGTTTCCAAAATCAGTTCTTCAGCAGACAATAGCAATTCCAAAGGTTTTCAATGTTTCAGAAAGACAACAATTGGGCAAACACACACCAAAGTCACTGCAGCAGCTATGAGGATGGATTTAGTGTTGCTGGTCAACGAACCAAGGGGAGCTTGTCCAACCACTGAATCTCCATCGGGTATACACCTCCTCTATTTGGCAAAGATACCCAACATACATTCGATGATGGAAAGTGCTATAAAGGACATACCATCATCAGTGTGGGTTCCTCACGTCTGGCTTGGAATGGTGTTGGGGATGGGAGACAACTTCTTTCTGTATCAATTCGATTGACTAGGAATATGCACTCCAAATGACCAAACTATGGGTACAAACGTTATTTTCAAACTCTGAGAGGCCCTATTTCAGCTAACTACCGGTACTCATTTACATTTATGGGAATGGGGGGGTGTAAAAATATGTGCGGCACATAGCGTCTGTTTGATACATGAGTAATTTGAGTTTGATTATGAACTTGTCTTGTTGATATAACTGGAGTGTCTTTCCAATATTAGACCATGGAGGTAGGTATTCATGGAGGGACTGTGGATCAATGGAGGGTCAGCAGAGATTTGATTTCTTGATTTGAACATGGAGGTATACACCCATCTAGTGTGGGTCTATAGCTGTGGTGGTTACAGACGGGATTCCTGCCTTACTGGCTGGTTTTGACTTTTACGACATTTAACCCCGCAGGTAACAGGAATACCGTCTGTAATCACCACAGCTACATGGACCAACACCAACATCCGTCATACGAAGGCTTTCGTACAGTCGCATTTACAACGATGGGATCGATTGTTCTGTCTTCCTTAAGGCCCGATAGGTACCCATGAGAGTCCGCGTGTGCTTTGTACATTGGCTATCGTATGCCCGGGATCGTATAGCCTAGAATTCTATTCGTCCGCTTGCCTCCGTACCTCCAGTGGGTCGGAGGTATGGAGGCAAGCGGACGAATAGAATTCTAGGCTAGGGATCGTATGACCGATGAGCAATACAAGTGTGACATTCTGTTACCGGTGAATAGCCCCGCCTAGCGCCTGCCTGAACGAACATAGGCTCTGGCGCTCTCCATGGTAAACACAGGGTTCACTCTGATGCTAGTGTGTAATTCGTAACAACGAAGTTTCTTGCCTTTTTGGCTGATTCATGCCGATCAGCACTACTGCGTTCTTTCTTCCTCGAAAACATTCCCGATGATGAATTGAATGGCTATTATAGTTATGACGGTTGTCCGTTTCGATTTCTAACGACGGAGATCCATACTGATGACCTGGCCGACACAAATTTGACCCAACCAGTTTTACCCATAATGCAACAGAAAGGGAATTCCTTTCGGGCGCTAACAGTCGTACGATGGCGCTGTGGCGGCCAACCCACTTCAGCACTTTGATCACGATCCTGACGATCCAAGCTTGCCTGCGTCGCTTACGGCCTCCGTGCCTCCATGGAGGTCTCTACTACCTCCATGGTGCCTCCGACCCCAATGTCGGAGGCACGGAGGCCGTAAGCGACGTATAGGGACTAGGCAAGATCCGAGCTAGCTGTGGGTCCATAGCTGTGGTGTTTTCCGACGGGATTCCTGCCTTTTACGAGCTGGTTTTGACTTTTACGATCAAAAGTCAAAACCAGCCCGTAAAAGGCAGGAATCCCGTCTGAAAACACCACAGCTATCGACCCACAGCTAGATTCGAGCGAACACCGCTGCCTGTAGCCAGAAAGTCAGTCCACTATGGTGATTATGCCGCATGCCTGCCCCTTCCATGATTCAACCATTTTTGGCATGCCCTTCAGATCAGATATCAATTTTTCAATGCTTCGCCAAACCACTTTTTGGGAAGGTTAAGCCTTATGTTTCATGTCATACAATATTAGGCCTAAAACAGCTAAAATATGTGGTATCTTTACCATCACAAATGTAGGTTATCATTTTAACCAATCTGCACAGTCTTGGGAACCCGTTCGCTTTTATGCAGATATTGTAAGACCGAACAGAGTGGAGAGAAAGTTTTCAAGTCATGTGAAGATGATTTCATAAAATTTCATAAAACTGTAAACTTTATACCGGTACGGTAGTACACATATAACAATATATGGGTGGAATGAAAAACTACATTTTGATGTCAAAATATTTGACAATTTGCCTATTTGATGAACTTTGATGTTAATCTCTAAAATGGTTGCACACAGACTTTAATGAGGTTTTGGTTGTGATGTTTATCATAAAAAAATAGACATACGGAAAGACATTTTGCAGTTTCATGAAAGATAGCACGATATTTGCAAATGAATAGAATTAAAAACTTGTGGAAATACTACCTTCATCACACGCGATATATCTGAACCAAGTTGATAACGACACAAAGCACCACGTGAAAGACAATGAAAACATCTATGGTGACGAGATCTTGGGTTCCAATATGCTACACTTAGGCTAAGAGAAAGTGAAACAAACAGGGGAAAAACAGAAGTAGTCTACACGGTATAAAAGTGGCAGGACGCATGTGACTGGAACGTAATCCATTCATTGCCCATTTTAAATCTGAAAGATATTGCTTCCTCTTTTACTGTTGCCGGTTTAAATATTGGTTTCTTTATATATGGGAGACAGATATTCGTTTCACAGTAAATCCGTGGTAAAATATGTCATTCCTCATGCGTGCTTTTGTTGGATATCTCAAGAATTGTAAATATGTAACGTCAATATCTCTCGTCTTATTCATATATAAATTTACTCCCTTACCGACATGGCATTAATATCAGCATTCCATAACCTTCAAATTTTCGTGAATAGATCTAAAATTAATGGCAATAGTAAAAGAGTGAGATTTTCATTAAAACACAAATTCATGTATTAAAAAAGTTAGATTACGGAAAAATCATTTCCAACTACGCCGACTAGACTTGTTTAATTAATTAATCCCATTGACTGGCTATAATTCTCCCTGTAGAGATGAAAAATGTTAACTCTACTGTGACCACATTTAAGTTTTCAAATTTGAAACAACATACAGTTAGTTACTTACATTGAACCTGTACTCCAGAACCAGATTTTCAAATATATGTGGTATGAAAATGGGGGTTCTAGCTCGCCTTTCATATTACAAATTTTCAAATTACGTATTGAAATCTTTAAAAAATCATGTTATTTGCGTACTGACAAAGATAAAGACAAACAAACGCTTATCTTGTTTTTTTTTTTAATCCGGTGAGTTTGGTTTTAAGATGGACATATTTCGTTTTGATTAAAAAATTATCGACTATTTCATCCATGCATGGAAAATATAAACCAAAAATATATTTCCATATCTAAAGTAATTAATTTCCATATTTTCGTGAGGTGGGAATTAGTTTATGTCGCTTGTCGTTGATATTTATACTAGCTTATTCTGGTTAAGTGATAAGAGTTTCGATAGACAAGCCAGGCTAAATATAAACAATTTGTTACCTTTGAGTTTTAACACTTTTAAGTGAGGAATATTGCAAAGGCTGACTGTCAACGATTCATCATCGAATCTAAGCCCCATTTTATTCATAACCAATTCTCCAAGAGTGAATATATTGAACACAAACTTAAAAATTTATTCAGAATCACTTGTCATGTAGTTCTTTGAAATGTAATCACTTTGTGGAAGCAAGAGCTGTTGAATCAAGACGATCCGACAAATCTAAAACCCCTTTGCTAAGCACATCTAACCCATTCGAATTAAAAGATTAAGTATTCTCAATTCTTGAAGATGTTCGAATTAAGGCAGTTGAGTTGATAAACTTCATTTGGTTATGTGATAACGGTTCAGTTCAGTTGGACTATTTCGCTATATATTGATAATGTTCTCTCCGTGTCTCACACATTGCGACCAAAATGAAAATCCTCATTAAGCGGAGGAGAGGCGTATTTTTATTTTTATTTTACCACTCGGAGCCATTTCCACAACAAAAAACTTTTCGGTCAGCTGAACACTGGCATTCAAATACTGAAACGCATCCGGAGCAAGATGGCTTAAACTTTCCCTTACACACTCAAACACACTTTTTGCTTACCTGCACCGAACATCAACCTTTTGTAGTTTAAGTCCACTAACAGACTACATGTACCTGGATTTGATTGTTGAGAAATTGCCAATGATATACAGGACCTGAAGACTGATTAGGTTTGACAGTGCGTCTGAAGGTATGGTAGGCAGCATAGTTGGAGACAGATTTCATGTTGTCATGCTTTGTTAGCTCTCTGAAAGAGTGTGGATGTAACTGGGTAATAAATGTAAACGAAACCGCGCGAGTATTTCCAGCTTTTTCAGCAGCGCAAAGGTACGTATCCTTGGTAATATTGTCAATTGGGTTTCTTCGCGGCAATAAATTTAAAGTACGTAAATTTTGTACATGACGAAATAAATCTGGATATACACTGTTGTTGCCAATATTCAGCAGTACGTAATTTCTCCTGACCACAACACATCTTATGTGACTTTTGGATACGGGTCATTCTTGTTTGGAAATCCTTTCACAGCACGGGACGAGTATTCGAGAGTAACTTTATTAGACAGTCTTCAAGTTGAAAAGGGCTCGCTTCCAATCTCTCTCAGTGGGCTGTAAACAATCTCTTGCCAGTGTCTCGAGCTGTTCTACATGTCATGAAGTTCTGAAAAGCTTTCAGGATCGAGTGATGACACGGGTTTGATTAAAAGGTAGCTCTGTTAGGTTCTCAGGCAGTCTTCCTGACGTGGCATCACCCATAATGTTTGATATGATACTCTGCTTGTACACTTTTCTAGGTGCGATGCTCGGTGATATAGTATGTAATCTCAGATACGCCAATACCAGTGAACACAAACACACATCAATGACATGGTGAGAGAGGATTGCACACACTTGCTTCTCCATTCTGAGTGTTACACATTGCCGAGTTTTGGGTGGTTCTGTACGTGTGCCGGTTTGCATCATAAAAAACGTCAAATGAAATGCATATAGTGTTACATCACAAAATAGTACTTCCCTTTATTCGTATTCACTACAGCATGGCCTAGAAGGCAAACAGGGAAGTGAGTCTCTAGCAATGTTGTGGATTAACAAGAAATGGTGACTGTCAGACAACTTTTAATTCTTCTTCCACTTTCATTTTCGTTCCATGTACACTGTACTTTTCTTAACATGAAGGTCTTATCACTCAGCGTAATAAAAGTTATGCTGCCAGCTTTAAAATCCACGGATTACGATTCTGATGTGGAAAGCATTGCACTTTAAGCCAACAGCAAAGTAGTCAGATTGGGTAAGTACCATATGAACTATCATTGATGGTGACTATCTTTTTTTATTTTATGTCTAAGATGTGTAAGATTACCGAACTGGAACATACCAACGTGTTCATTTCCTGCCAGGTGAAGTTTCTCTCAGTGTTGAATGCCAGCTTTGAAAGACTGTCACTGGTAAAGAAAAAGGCGTCTAAGTGAAACGAATAGCTTACTTAGCTCAGGGAACTTTAAACCCGCTCGATCTGCTCTCTCAGAATTGGGTGGATTATTCTTGAAATCGATCTTTCTGGTCACTCTTCCATTGAGTATCAGTGGCCTGATAGAAAAGGTAGTGTTTTTCAATCAGGAAGCTTACGAGAGTTTCTACCGCCCTCTCTTTGCCTCGTGATTTTCCCCGTAACATTGGCAAGCTCCCAAAAATAACCAAATCATATTCCCCGTCCGTCCACTGTGCCCTTTCCCAAGTTTTGTTGAGCAAGATACTGAATTTCCCCACCCACTTATGAAGGAAATTAGATTGCCCACGCGTTTGTTCAACCTCAGCTGATGCGGAAATAAATTTAGTCGTCCGCCCGCCATGGAGTAGTTTTGTTAGCTGCTCCTGGCCTGTCCGTCTGTTTATTCATATCCTAAGAACAGCGTACTTGATCGAAGCAAAATCTCATGAACACACATAATTTGGAAATTACTTTTAATGATTTATTAGATTTTCGTGTCTGTTTCTTTCATGGTAAAATTAAGTTATAGAAGATTAAAGTTTTTTGACAATGGTAGAAAATGGAAAACTCGACCTATTTTTATTTAACTTGCATGTCTGAGCAGAACATTATCTACAGGGTCGACTCTAAGCGATGGACCTTGAGGTATTTGGTGGGGGGGGGGGGTCTTATATAAAGATTTATGGAATAAATACTCCTAGTCTTTATCGATGATAAAATCACGAACAGAAAGAAAAAGATGGCAATCTGATGCAAAAGAAAAATCTATCAGATGTTACCTTCTCGCACTTGTCATTCCCATTACAAGTTTCCCTGTTCACACACGAAAGATAATGTCGAGGGAATGTCTGCTTGTGCGTCCATCTATGACCTTAACATTTCAAAAACCGCAGATCAGATTGAAGCGAAATTTGGCACTCAGATGTACTTTGGAAATTGTGAGAGCTGATTAGTTTTTGGTGGGCTTGGCTTGTAATATTAATGAGTATTTCCATATAAATGATTTCAGCAAATTAGGCGATATCTCAAAAACCGTCTCTTTGATTCACATAATATTTAAATCTCACTGAGCTGCACTGTGGTACATGGGCACAACTGATTGAAGTTTGGTGGGCCTGGCTTGCAATATTATGGGTCATTTGCATGGTAAGTGATTCGAGTCGTACCACCATATATATCACCATGAATGGCTGCATAATCGGTGTTGAAAGGTGGCTCTATCATATCTTATGAATCTGCTTGCCGATGTTAATTATGGAGCCATAGGGTAGATTTCAAGGCCAAGAAGAAATTTATGACAATGGCACTGCTCATTTGCATATTAATCAAATTTTCGTAATTAGGGATGTATCTCTGGATTGACTTTTACCAAAGTTGACAAAACTTGGTATGTGAATTGGAGATACTATGTTATAAGCTTACCGAAAGTCGTTACGCATTTTCACGTCAGCAAATTAATTATTTACATATTCAAAAAAAAAAACAAAAAAACTTTCCTAATTAGGGATACATCTCTGGATTGACTCAACTGAAGTTGACGAAAACTTGCTGTAGAAATAGAAACTGCTGTGATAAAACATTAGGGAAAGTCATTTAGCATTGTCACTTAAGCAAATTACATAGGGGCCGTCGATAATAACAGCTGACGCACGACAAACGTAATTCTTTCGTTTAGGGGGAGGGGGTAAAAGCTCATTTCGTTTTGTACATGTGCGTCAAAATCGCATAGTATTGTTTTCTAAATCATGACCACTTGTGCTTGTGGGGAAAATGCGGAGCTGAATTTACTGCAGGATTGTGGAGTAAAATAGAGTTCAAACATGAATTACAAAAGAAACACTGTCGCAATTTAGTTTTTGAATTGAAATTGATACACTTTTCTGTATAGAGCTGAGCAGTGCAGATATACGTGCGGTATGCGGTGCGGTAAACCGACATTTTCAACGTAAAATGTTCAGTGAAACGCGTAAAGTGGGGGTTAATTAATTAATGTGCACTTCCGGTATTTTTTCATGGGCGTGTGGATCGGAGAGGTGCGTGTGGGTTTGTCAGAAACGGCATCATAATACGACATTGATTTCGCATAAGAACTTTCGTTTTGAGAGGGAGGGAAGGGATTTCAAGTAAAACGAAGGAATTACGTTTCTTGTGCATCAGCTTTTATTATCGACGGCCCCTTATATTTAACAAACTTTTCTTATTAGGGATGTATCCCTGGACTCACTGGCCAAACGAATCAAAAATTGCTATGCCATTGAAGTTACTGTGATATAACATTAATGAAGTCATTTTCCGTTTTTACATCATCAAATTACTAGTTTGCATATTTACGGAACTTTCCTAATTAGTGATAGATGTCTGGATTTACTGGACGGAAGTTGATGAAACTTGCCATGTCTACATTGAAGATACTATTATATAACATTTATGAAAATGAGGGTACACAAATGATGTAAGTGAATTATTAAGTCAATGATGAACTTTATTTTCATCCACTTTTGGAAAGGTCATGTCGGCAAACCATAAGTCAGTCATTCATGGATAATTTTAATATTACAACAAAGGATGATCATAATAAGTTGCCTAGCTTATACTGGATACCAAAGCTCCACAAAACACCTTACAAAGCCAGGTTTATCGCAGGATCTTCAAAATGTTCATCAACAGAGTTATCGAAGATACTGACTTCTGTTCTTTGTACTGTTAAACGGGGACTTCAAGCATACTGTGATGTTGTCTTTTCTCGGAGTGGCATAAATCAAATGTGGATATTAAAAAATTCGAAGGAACTCTTGGAAAATTTGAAATCAAGATCTGTTTCAAAAATAACATCTATTAAAACTTTCGATTTTCCACATTGTATGCCACGATACCACATGATTAATTGAAAGAACGCTTGAAAAACATCATCAACCAAGCATTTTTCTACAAAAACGGTTCACGCCGTTACAAATATGTAGTAAGCTTATTAGGGTATAATTCTACATATTTTGTTAAAAATGTTACTAACGCTAAGGTGTTTATACCGAGAGAGACATTATCAGTATGCTTGATTTCCTCATTGACAACATATTTGTAGAATTTGGAGGACACATTTTCCAACAGTGTATAGGAATTCCTATGGGCACTAACTGTGCTCCCTTGCTTGCCGACTTATTTCTGTTCTCATACGAGGCAGAATTTATCCAGAACCTAATCAAACAGAAAAAGGTCTCTGTAGCTAGAACATTCAACCTAACATATAGATACATAGACGATGTTATTTCAATGAATAACTCTGAATTCAGTAAATATCTCGCTATGATTTATCCTCCAGAATTGGAGATTAAAGACACTACAGAAACGGCCTCTTCTGCTTCATATCTGGACATTTTACTTGAATTTGACTCTAATGGTCACCTTTCTACTAGGCTATATGA
>LD355906.1:26938-36954 GCA_001465055.1 Ptychodera flava | reverse complement strand
CCAACTTTGAATAAAATCGGTTGAAACATGCCTGAGTAATGGCTATATACATGAAAAAATCGTAATAAAATGGCCACACGGCAGCCATATTGGATCGTATCACAAATCAAATCGACATGCATCTGTATTACATATGAAGTAATCCTTGTAACAAGTTTGAATGAAATCGCTCCAGGCATCTCTGAGATATCTGCGTGAACGGATGGACACACGTATGCACACACGCACGCACGGACCCACGTACGGAAATGACCAAACTTATAAGTCCCCCAGATGGTGTCCGTGGGGACTAAAACCATCTGCACAAAGTTTCATCAGATTTGGTACAGTTGTACCAGAAACAGCGCTCTAATCTCGAATTATGCAAATTAGACCTAATTATGCATACCACACCAATATAAATGGACCTGCATATGTATGCCACAGTGTAGTATCCTTATACCAAGTTTAAAAAGAAGTGGCACAGGAATATCTCAGATATCTGCATTCATGAGCCCCTATGCATGGACACAGCATTAATATTAATTTCATCCTGGAATGCCTGTGGATCATACCTGGGGACCCTGTGGATGGATATCAAATACAGGAAAGAAAACGGCTGTCACACAGCCATTTATGATCGAATCATTACAAAAATTAGCGTGCATATATATGTGATAAGGATTAATATAGGTACCAACTTTCAATGCAATCGCACCCGGCATCGCTTAGACCAGATCAAAACAAAAATTGATGTGCACATGTATAACATATAGAGTAATCTATGTACCAAGTTTGAATGGAATTGCTATTAGCATCACTGAAAAATTTGCATGAACATACGCATCGACGTCAAATACAGGAAACAAAATGGCTGCCAGACGGCGAAATTGAATCGGATCGTAAAACAAATCAACATGCATATGTATGGCATAGGTGATAATCCTTGTACCAAGTTTGAATGAAATCGCTCCAGGCATCTCTGAGATATCTGCGTGAACGGACGGACGCATGGATGCACGCACGCACGGACGGACATGACCAAACCTATAAGTCCCCCCGGACGGTGTCCGTGGGGACTAAAAACTGTATCATATATACTCTGTCTAAGCGGTAATAGAGGAATAAACTCCGTCTACAAAAGTTGAAACACTTCATATTAGCAGGAGGTCAAACTAAGTCAAAACAACAGCATCCGATCCACAAACACCGGCACAAGCGTCTGACCTCCTGCTCAACAATGTTTCACCCGTTGCAGACGGAGCTGATTAAAATCTAATTAGAAAAAAATCGTGAACCACATCGATTTTAGTGTTGTCTAATCAGGGAGGTTTTTTTTTTTTTTGGGGGGGGGGGGTGTTACTGTTTTACATCAGCGTAACAAAGTCGAGGCACTTGGCATCATGAAAAATAAAACACAAGTCCTGCTTGGGTTAATGAAAGACAAACCACAATCTATCAACGTCTCTTTCTAGAATATTTATTAAATTTTCCAAAAGAAATCACTGAAGAAGTATTCTACAGAAAATAAAAAAAGATAACATTTCTCTCTTCCATCTTTCTTTCTCTCTCTCTCCAGCTCTAAGCTACTCTAATACAATACAGAAACATACTTTTCAAAGGTGAGGTGGAAATAAATTCAAATAATAGAGCTCTTGTCTTGCAAAACTGAGGCATATTTTCTGCTTATTCACTTCTGATGAAGTTGACTGGACTGGACTGTCATCAGGTGATCTTACTGCACTAAAGGAAATGACACTTCCAAAAACTTTCATTACATTTAATTAAATAAAAGACCTTCTTTTCTAAGTCAGACTTTGAAGGATGTGCCCTCCAAAACATTTTTAGCGAGTCTATTATTTTTTTAGGATAAATTACATAAATTCCATGCCTGTCCAGCTAAATATTCCAATAACCGGAAGTGAAGTAGGGATCAGTGAATTGGAGTTTTGTGAAATAGACAGTCCTTCTGCTACGCTGATACATAAATGACATATTTACAGGTGTACCATGCCATCCATGGCTTATTTGTTTATACTCAAATTCAAAGGGTGTGGGGTTGGGAACAGGGGTCAGAAAGATTGACAAAACATTGTATTTTCCTGAAGACCAATGCATACATACTCTTGGCTGCAGCCATACTTTTGAACCTTTACAATTAAGGATAATCCCCTCTCACCAACCATATAGTACCATACAGTACCACAAATTTTGCTATGATGATCTGATTTGATGATCACTTTTTTCATTTCTTCGGTTTGTGTGCTAACTGAAATACTTGGTTTACTATTGATCCTTTCTTGTTTTTGGACCTCTGTATTTTGAGGCAAGACAATTTTACAGCTACCAGTCAACAGTGCATGCTATCCTTGGCATTATTACAACCACATAAAAACAATACAAAAGGATTAATCTAATCAGGAGCAGCGTTTTTGCTTTGAGACCATATATCAAATCAGAATTTGCATCTTTTATATTCATCAACCAGTTTCTTTCATGTATTTAACTTGTGCACACACAAATGATGCATTTTGAATTTCAGGATATAGACGATGGGTGCAAAAGTTTGCGGGTAGACACAAAATCTCATAAAAAGAAGAAAATATTCCCTTGCAGAATAATTTATGCACATATGGCCTATCTAGTACACCTTGCTCCTAAAACTCAATGAGGCACATCCTTCTTATGTTAAAATGATACAATACAAAAATGACGAAGTGATATAAATAGCCTTAAAGCCAAGTTCATTTCCAATTTTAAGAAACACAGACATGTTCTTTCAACTCTTCCAAGGTCAATCACTCTTCTTTCACTTTTAAATTTTACAATAGCTACAGGACACAATATCAAAAACCTGAAAATCTTCATCCCTTTCATACAGAATCAACCTGAATAGTGTTTTAAAGCAGTCAAACTTACGGAAAAGGTTTGCCTCTTTGAATGCAGAATATCAATTGTGAATACAACTCTACAACACAAAATATGGGAAGGGGGATGAACACATATGCACCATGTGGTTGCATAGGACTGCTACAAATCTAGTTTGATTGGAGATGTTATAAATTATATATACACCAGGCAGGGTAAGCTAGTGAGTCAAAAAACTAAAACGAATTATGATATTTGTCAAAAAAACCTAAGGTGATTAGACTTGATCTCCAAAGAACTCAGGCAGCAATCTTGTCTAAACTTTTGAAAATCTTGTACAATTGTCACTTAGGGTCAAATTGGGGAATGGACAAAGACATGTAAATCCTGAAATAGCTTTGTTGACAATCATGCTTTGTAACCAGTGAAACTGTCACAATGACTGACAACGGATGCTTTGTGAGAAAAATGGTTGAAGTATAATTTCTAATTTTTTCTTTCTTTTAAACATATATTATATATATCAAAAGGTACTAAAATCTTCCATAAAACAAGTGTGAACTTTTAAATCTGCGGCAACTGATGTATGAAAATTTCTTCCACCTTCCTTTTTGAAGGACTGGGGCGGATGTCAAGAATAGAAAGCACACCCTTTTTCAGGCTCAAACTCTTCAATGTCTGTGGTTAAACAGTGTATGTTATCAGGCACATGTGTGCAACACTTGAGTTAAAACATTGTCTATATATGTAAAGGCCTGCACTTGCACACAGCCACTTAAAACTGAGAATGGAGAACGATAGCAATACATGAGATACTTGCCTAAATGACATATGCATGGGCAGCAGTTTTGAACAAGCAAAAAGACAAAATCTTGACCTCCATGCTTAAAGGTATAAAGTGCCTCGGGGACAGATATTCACTCTCAATATGTTTCAATACGTTTCTGGTCTACTGCTTGCATGAGTCAATTTTGAAGCTCTGATGAAGATTTCTTATTTTTGTGAAATCAAAATTTAACATTTCCCTTTATAGGCAGAACACAGGGTGGTGGCCATTTTGAATTTCAACAGTCAGCAATTTTCAAGTAGTCTGTTTGTCTGCTGCTAATATTTGCATAGAGACACCCCCTCTACCCTACCCAATTTTCAGTCCTGATGTTGACAGAGAATGGTTTAATGTCCATGAGTAAGTTAGAGTAAAATTTTACTCCTTTCAGGTTAAAGAAACGTTCCGACTTAAGCAAGCTGGTGTAAAACCACGCTTATGAATTATGGACAGACACTCATGGAGAGACGCATGCTACACGTGAATGCTGTTAGCATATTTATTTCATAGAAGAGTTTCAATCAGTTCTTCAGGGCGAACTACTAATACGCTTGTCGGGAGCTGCAACAAGGTAAGCACACTTTACAATTCCATCTCCTGAAATGTACATTCATCAAGCACTTCAGTGAGCTGAATCTTCATCATTTATTTCTTTTATCAGAAAGTTACTTTACACAGATATTAAAGAGGAGCTACATGTGCCCTGCCTAAAATAAAAAGTGACAGACAGCTACTACTGTTTAAAAGCTTTCTCAGCCTTGTTAAATTTTTGAGGGTGTAAAGCTGCTCCAATAGGCTGTTGTAAACATTAACATTCATAGGGGAAAGTTAAGTAGAACTGAAGCAATATGGTTGTTTTTTCCTAATCTCTGCCCGTCAGTATGCTTTAAAGGGTGGAGTAATAACAGTGCAGAGTATATAATACAGAAACCATGGAGGCACTGGTCTCATTTGGCTATGGTCACGATAATCATGAAGGAACTTTTGGAATTTTGACCTGGGCTATTTACATGTGAGAAGAAAAAAGGTGGCAGAATAAGGAATGAAGGACCGGTACTGGGTGCTATATATGCTGGCTGTACGGAAGATAAACTCTTTCCGGACACAGATGGATAGACATGGTGGAAGCTGGAAATTACACGTACATAGGATTGTCTCTAACAAAGAAAAAATTCTTTTGGGGATTGGTACAAACAAAGAGGTCATTGCAGTATCAAATTCATCAAACAAAGTGGATTGGAAAACGAGCTATAAATACAGTGACTCTTATGTCGATATTCTCATTTGCTTTTGGTCCTTCACCCCTACGAGCTGTATAGGGAATAATGGATTGAAGGAAATGGGGTGAACTCTACGACAAATGGGAGGTGGCAGGGGTGCTAGGGGAGTGAGGAAGGGTAATGCTAATGTTCCATGGCTTCTTCTGTTGCCGGTGGTTTGGGTGCAGGTTCCTCTGGCTTGTCACTGACGAAGGCAGCACCCGGTGTAGGAGCAGGAATCTCTTTCAAATCGGACTTGGGTTCAGTTGTTGTCGAAGTAACGCCATCTGGAATGTTCAAGAGATAGAGGGACCATACAAGAAATTACAAATCCTGTCATTGGTTTATTGGTTTGTACTTGTTGTTACAAGGCAGCTGATTGGGTGTTGTAACACTTCCAATGTCTGCACATCCAGTTCATGATGACACAATGCTACATCAACAAACTCTTTTCCCGAAATATGGCAGTTGACCAATGTTACGGCAGACATGCCTTGAATTTTACGCCTATTCAGCAAATCACCCAGCAACTTAGCTAGCAACATAATCATTTCACTTGCCAACTCATGGTTTTCTCTCGCTTGTGCAATTGCGCATTTCGAGCCATTTTCTGCATTTTTAAAGTTACTGACCGCGAAAATCCCCCTCGAAACACAGCAATCAAATACGCCCATATGGTGGTAACCCAAGCTCATAGTGTAGTGACCTGTAAATTTGCTATTGTTTCTGCCCCTAAAATGTCATGTCTGCTCCCTAATTTTGATAAATTGGGCAGAAATTGCCCCTGTCAGTGAGCATACAGAGAAAACACTGCCAACTTACAATAGTAATTTATAAGCCACCTTAGTATCATTTTTTCGTATCAGTCAACTGCTGATACTTCATGCATGAGGGGGAATCTTGGCATAAAGTTTTCTTGGTATTAATAATTTACTAACAGGAGTGACTGCTTGCTACTATAGAACAAATAAACATACAAAAAATATCAGAGGCAATATCATGGATTACATCCCTAAATATAAGGTAATGTTTCCAGCTACACTTGTAACATTTTTACTACGTATTGAATCCAAATAAAATAATCATTTCACTTGTGCCTATCTAGTCCATAAAACTGTCCGCAGGTGCAGTGAAAGGGTAAAAGTTGGCAAGAATTATATCAACTCACCATCTCTCTTTTCTTGCACCTCCATTGGTTCAGTCTTGGCTTCTGTTTTGTCTCCAGCCCCTTCAATCAAAGCTTTCCTGAAACCAGATGTGACATATTTTCAGGACTAATAAATTTACTTAGTTACAAGGAATGGCCATGTGCTGACTTTCATTTATTGGCATGGTCAAATATGTTTATTTGGCCTTCCTTTTGTCCTTGACAGTAAATCATTGCAAATGGTCAGTATGGTGGCCTTTGTTTCTATTGCAATGCCAACAAACCAAGAAAACTACCGATACTCTCTGAGTCAATCCACAAATGCCATTGTGCCAGCAATATAGCAATACATGTAAAAGCTCTTGTGGAAATGGCCTCACCTTTCACCATCGCCTGTCTCAGTCGGTGGGTGGGCATCTTTTTGATCCTCAGGTCTTACTTTGGATGTGTCCTCTTCACGTTCTCTCTTTACTTCAGGATCTTCTTGAGAAAGAAACAGAAACAAAGATTACATACTGCATGTTGTGTATCATTGCACTGACCGTCCAGGACAACTTTGGATTGTTGAAAGCCATAGCATACACTTTAGCCCTAAATTTGAGAATGGGCAACCCCTATAGATCTAGTATTGTCATATTATTGTACGTTTTTCCATTTGCATGCATCACCTAATGTAACTTTAAGGAAGTGACAGGACAATTGACTATTTCATCATGTAAACACAAAGTTGAAGACGACTTTTTTGTTAAATTTGCTCTTCTTTGGAATACACCTAAGACTGACTTGCTACAAGAGGAAAATCAAAACAAAGTAAACTCTAATGAAAGACCAGTACTGAATATTTACAAATAAGTTTCATCTATACATCACAGATTTTTCTTTTGCGAAACTGTGGTTTTTGGTACATCCTGTAAAATTACAGAAGTTTTTGCACAATGTTTCCATTTCACTACAGATAAAATGCAAAACGATAAAGTTACTGGGAAGTGATTAGGCTACATTTGTTATATCATGATGTCTACACACACAAGAGAAATAAGAGAGGTTATGTAAATGACCATGAAAATATTTTATAATTACATGCAGAACCGTTTATTGTATTTCCTTGTAATACTCCCCATTGAAAAGGGAGGGGTTTTGGTTTTTCATTCATTTTTTACCTGCATCTTTCTCTTTGCCTTCTCTGTCTTCTTCTCGCGGCCGTTTGCGTTTCTGTATATGAAGTCGTATGTCCCTCCTTCCATCACCTTCGTCCTCGCTGTCTGAGAATTCTTCATCGCACGCTATGCGTTTATCTGAAGCACGTACTTTGGTGCGAAACAAAGAAAAAAATGTAGGAAAAACAATTAGAAGATGTACAAAATTTTCGGTGTCTGAACGGTGCCATTCAAAGGCTTCAGGGAAGAGTGTGAAACAAGCTGAAAACAATAAAATAAAGTGGATGGGGCTATGTGACTGGTTAAGCATGGGGAACCAGATTCAAAACATTGTAACCAGCTGAATTAAATGTAATTCATTCACTAGTAAATTGGTGATGAAATATGTCATTCTGTGTGTACGTTTGTTGTTGAAACGGAACATCTCAAGAACTGTCAGAAAGAAACGTCAGTATTTCCTGTATCACTCTATATAAATTTTATTCTATACAGACATGGTATCCATCTCATCACTTCAGACTCTGATGAATTGACCAAAGTCTATAATTTGTTTTGAGTGGAAATTGTACCAATTAATGCCAGTGACAGATTTTCACAAAAACCATGAAGGCCAGTTGAAATTTACAATGTTTCAGAAGTCTCCACATACTTGATATGCGTTTATCCTGATCTTCTTCATCTTCTCCATCACTGTCTGCTGGAATAACATCTTCTGGAATGGCTACATAGGAATAAAAAGATATTTTTGGAGCGTTTTCACACCGGAAGTGAAAAAGATGCAACACCTCTTCCGATTGAATGCACAGCATTTTATTCATGTGTGGAAACTTAAAGATTTTGAAATGATTGGTTCTGTGAAAGAGGATGCAGTTGTGTGCCCATATGGACTTACAGCTGGAGACTCATGGTTTTAGACATGAAAACATCAGAATAAATTGCCTGCCTTTAAATTATCAGTGATAATCTCCTGATAAGTAACTTATGCTGCTCTTAAATTGTTTCTTATGGCAACAAAATTTGTTAATTAATGCCTTTTATTGGCCCCTAGCAAATTGTCTGCTATACAAATTGAACGTCTAAACTAGGACTACCTTAAGAGTACTTAGATACTTAACGTTGCATCTGTACTCCAGGAGCATGTGGAATCATACGAAGATTTTCAAATAACCGTGTTCTGTGAATAGGAGAACATTCGTATCTTGGATCACAAATTTCTAAACCTGACGCATTGAAATGTCAAAAAAAATCATTTGCGTACTGATATGAACAAGCTCACATTATCAGCCTACCAGACTCATATTTTCAATTGGACAGTATCTCACCAAGGATGGCCAGTATTTTCCCTGACCAGTTGGATAAATTCTTTGCTAGAATTCTGTTATATAAATATTACAATAAGCTTCACTCAGCTATGTAGAAAATACATGTTGATGAAGAAGATGGAAATCTTTGGTAGCTCATTTCAGGATGGCCTGACTAAAAATGGCAAAAATACATAATTGAAGATTTCATTATAATTTGAACATATCATATTAAGATCATTTCTAAGAATATGTCAACCCAAGCAATCAGATCAGTAGTTTTTTGAGAAAAATTTTTGGCCAAAAGGTGGCCAAAATTCGCCCCCAAAAATACAAAATTGCAGATTACATCATACTTTCAATGTGTTATATTGCGATAACCCCTAGGAACCTGTATAACAACAAGTCATCATTGATGACACAGTTCCCACTTGGGTACTTTTATTACAAGTCCTTGGAGAGGATAGAGAGTCCTGTCCATTAATTGGGTATGTGATTAAAGACGAGTGCTTAGATGGTGGAAACGTTAAAACAATGTGGGCTGCCACCCTACCCCCCGGTAATTACAAAAGGTCATCAAAGCTATCAGCCTAGTAGATTTTGAGAAACAAATTTCTTGACCAAAAATTGTCCCAAAATTACTTAATTGTTGATTTCACCATAATTTGAATATATCACATTTGGATCATCCCTATGAATCTGTATACCAATATAAAAGCTATCAGACAAATGATTTTGGTGAAATGCAATTTTCACCAAAAATGACAAATATGGCCTGAAAAATACAAATTTGCATATTTCTGCACAATTTGTACAAATCTGAAATAGGTCATCCCCAGGGACCTATATCCCAGATATCAAAGCTGTCTGACCTGCAATTTTGAAGATTTTTAAAGATTTTAAACCAAAAATGACAAAAACTGCCTTAAAATATAATTTTGCACATCTCATCAGAATTTGAGCAAATCTAAATAAAGTCATCCCAGAGACCTGTATACCACATATTAAAGCTGTCTGACCAGCCGTTAAAGAGAAGAAAATAGCAAAATTAGCCTCAAAAACACAAATTTACATATTTCAAAACAAGTGGAACAAATCTGATTAAGATCATCCCTGGTAACCTGTAATCCAAATATTAAAGGAATTGGACTGGCTGTTTTTAAAAAGCTTGGAATGTAAAATGTTGCCAAACAACAGACGCCACTGCCACACATTCACCTATTAGATAAGCTTCCTGTCACTGACAGAAAAGCTAAGAAGTCAGACAGCTCTGATTTTATTATCAAATGATTAAGCCTACTGCTGCTAAAAATATACATTATCAAGTGCTTAAGTATTATCGCAAGTGATCTTTACCCACTGTATCATTATTAGATTACTGTTCTGGGATTTCCAAATATTTTTTTGACAGAGCACAATTTCTTCTCACTTACTTGATTTTTTCCAGGTACTCTGATGTGTTCTGATTGGCCATGTTAG
>LD355900.1:17554-28659 GCA_001465055.1 Ptychodera flava | reverse complement strand
GAAAGTAGATCGGTCTTGCCTCAATAGAAAGCTTTTACAACTTTGAAACCACGATTAGCTAGCTTTTGTTAAGATGGATATCGCTGCCGCTTCTCCGTTTTCCCTCTTTAGAACTCATGCGCCGATAACCTCCACCAAACCATTTATTATTAATAGACCATCAGCATTGGCTTGAGAATAGAACAGTTTGCTATCATGCATCACCCACAATGAAAATACCACAAACTCAATTCTGATTTCAAGCAAATCCAAAAATCAGGGAATTCACACCTGTGGACACTGATGGCGCCACTTCTACAAAGTGAATGTTGTCCACTACCAGTAACTGTCACATCAGAACAGCACAAAGTCGACGTTAGGATGGAAAGCCATGACATGGCTGATGTCTGTTAACTTGAAGGCTTGTTATGTACATTCTTAGTATCCTCACCAAGTAGTACTGATCGGCTCATACAGAGATGCGTCGACTGACTGCTCTAAAATCGTACGGGTAGCAAGTTTAACAGGATGGAAAGAAAATGTAGAAGAAAGTGTTTCATAACGTGGAATTGAACATCACCATCAAAGCAAACAAAAAGGTCATAAATTTCATGGATATTGTATTTAATTTTAAAGATATGAGGTAATTCACTAAATTGAAGTAATGAGAGCGGGGTTTATCATAGGTTGTGTTGTATGAATGCAGCCTGTCGTATGAAGCCACTTCAGCTTTGGTGCATCAATTTTCCTCATCGTTTCTGTAACAAGGCGTACAGAAAACGCAACGTTATACATACTCACAATTGCATTGGAGAAAAGTTGGTTTCTGTTCACAGACAGCGATATAATGTTTCTGGAGAAACAAATGCAGTATATCTGTTTGCATTATTGGAAGTGTTGACGATCTGACAGAGACAATAGGAATGAAAGGTTGAGCGGAAAATGTCTAAAAACATTAAATACATAAAAACACAAAAAGTATGTTGTTATCAAAATAATCATCGCAATGCTTAAATACACCTTCTGCATGATATCGATGCAGACACCGATATTTCGACCCTAATTATGCAACAAAAATGTTACAAATCAACGTGAAAAATATACAGAATAAAATATTATAGAGGACTGTGAAGTAATAATCATTTACTCCAACTTCCAAGTATTCACATTTTAACATTAAATCTCATGTTGTTTCTGTTTATGGCAATGTCCGCGGAGTTTTGCACAACTGGCTCCAGTTTAGAAAATTCGTCATATAGTCAAAAGACCACTGATTAACTTCAAACGGTGAACAAACAGAACACCTTTCAAAGAAAAGGAACAAAGTAACATTCTTTTTAAAAAGTATTCTACTGTAAACCGAACAATTTTTGACTATTACAATATCATTTTGTCGAATAGTAACGTGAGGCTTGAGTTTATGTAAATTTTGAAATGAAATGTAAAGTCTTCCCCATTTTAAGGGAGTATTACAGTTCTTTAACCATACATACAGTTAGCTTCCATGCGATAATTTTTGTTATCATATACCTAGATTCACGTACCCATGTAAACCTATGGGAAAAGGCGCTCTTACAGGTGTGTAATAAGTTGCCGTATCACGCCCAGGCAGACTTTGCCCAAATAAGGTAATGTGCGCGCTTTTTCGAACTTTTTCGTTGTCGTTGCTACGCGCGTTGCTATCCACGTACATTCCATTCGAAAGCACGTCAGCGCGAGATTCGTAGTTTTGATGCAAACTGTAGACAGTTCGAATCTTATTCCGATCAAAATTGGTTTAAAACAAGTGCTTGATAGTCTCCTCTCAATGTTTTGCTGAGAAAGTGTATTTTAACGAGCAGGATCAACTACTCATCTGTGCTCATTCTGAAGTGACATTGGCGTTCGCATAGAACAAGCTCGTGACGCGTTCCACAACAGAACAAATGACAACATCGTACATATTAATCCGCAAAGTTGCGTGGCTCATGATTTTTTTTTAATTTACGCCCATAACTTTAACAAAATGTTATTGATAAATACTGAAACATGTCACAACCGTTCAATAAGGTATATGATAAAACCTTTACGGCCCAGATACGGGTTTTGCGGACCTCGGTCGTACGGCGTACGGGCCCTCGAACGCTCGGGCCCTTCCGCCGTACAACCTCGGTCCGCAAAACCCGCATGAGGGCCGTAAAGATTAATAGGTACTTTATCATGATGCCTATGGACTAGCAAGATAATTCATTTCAAATTCTGCTTTCAAAGGCAAGCCCCGTATACAGACTACCGCTTCGATTCCCGAGGCTTTGATACTGTTCATCTTCGCCAGCAGGCCGTTTTTGTCTCGGGGAAATACTCGTGAGTGTAGTTGTGTCTGTGACTCGGGCTTCTCTTTCGTCTTTGGATTTCACTGTCGTGGACTCAGTTTTCTGAATAACTTCATAATTTTGTTCGCCTTTCTCTTTATCAATGCCAAGATTATCACCATCTTTCAGTTCCATGCCATCACCGGATTTCATACCGTCACCAGTATTTGATTTATTGTCGTATCTCCATGGCATCCGACCGTATTTGTGCAACAGAAAACATATGACAACGGTACTCAGAACCCCTTCAAATATGCCGATAAAAAGCAGTCCAACACCGAGCCAAATACTGATTGTCATTGTCTGCGCATGATTTGGAGTTACAGGGATATTACTGCCTTTTGTTGGAAGGGATCTTGGAAACAGTTGCGTTGAGACGCGTGAAAAACGTGGTTGTCTCGCAGTCGAGAACGGAATATTTACTGTCAATATTACACTGTCTCTGCCTGCACCAATGGCATTGGTTAACTGACATGTTATAATGTGATCACCATTTTCCTCTGGACGAAATGTTAAAATACGGAGAGTCATTCCTTCAAGTCTAAATATACCACCACTGTTCACTACGTCATCGTCATAATACCAAACAGGCTCTGTAACTTGTGGATTTGCATCTTGGTTGCAGTGCAGCACTATCTCGTCATTCTTCTCTGTTACCATGACATTAGATGGGTTGATTGTCACTATCGGTGCGTACTGGATATTGAAGTTGAGGGAACAGGTTCTATCAGATGACAAACCCGGATGTTGAAGAGTACAAGTAAATGTCAAGGTAGATCCATCATTTCCTGATGGTGTCCAATTATGAGAGATATAGTATAATCCATCATCATTCTCACCATGCCCTGAGCTTGGTAATGGTTCTTGATCATTTTGAGACCAAAACAAGTGAACAATCGGTGTAGATTGACCGGAAAGGCAGCTCAATTCCAACTCATCACCATGCCTGACATTCTCAATCGGACTTATGACGAGCTCTTGACCTGTTAAACTATGTACTCCGCAGATTGGGTAATTTGCAGCTGGAGTGACGAAGATGTTCACAGTTGCGTTTCTCGATTTTCCATCAGGTACAGTGACATCATTCGACCAGGTCACCATGCATTGATAAGTACCACTGTCGAACTCAGCAGTGCTTGGCGAGACAAATATGACTTGTATAAAGAAGCGACCATATGACCCTGGCAATATTCTGTATCTATCATTTTTTGCGTCCACTAAACGCCCCTTGACGTTGTCTCTAAAATCATAACCATCGCTGATGATTTTTCCGTTTTTAAACCACGATACCTTCTGATTTGACTCCAGTGAATCCACTGCGCAGTGTAATAGAAATGAATCACCAGTTACGGTACTGCCGTGTGTATACGTCTTCGTCACGTCTTCCGGCTCTTCGAGAAACTGAACGCTCGAAACGCAAGTAAATCCAAACAGAGTGCAGATCGAGATCAGTCGTTGCATTTTCTGGGTAGCAGTCACCATTATTTCTGAAAATTAGAATCTTATTTAAGGTAGTTCACTCCCACCGTGATATCGGGTAAACTTACTGGGAAAGGGTCAACTTACTGTTTCCTCGACTCGTGCTTGTTCAATGCAAGAGATGACGAAACATGGTGTGGTTCAGAGGTCATGGTAGGTGGTCAGCCTTACACGCTTTCGTTTATGATATAACAAAGTTCAGTTTCATTTTCTCACACAATACGTAAACCGATGAGTTCATTTAAGGTCGTTCGCGTCTCAACAATGAAAGACTTAAACTTTTGTTAGAACTTTCCTCAAGCAGACATTTAACCATTCTCTCTCAAAATCAATAATAAAAATCGCGGGTCATCGTAAAAAATCTTAAGTTACCGAATGTTTACCGATATTTAAAATTAAAAATGACCCCTGTGGTATCTCTTATTGGAAAAATGAAATTCTCGATTTCCTCAAAACTTATCCGGTGTAAACGTTATTCTCTTCATAAGCTGTAAATTGAGCCTCTACAAGTCACAGGCCAAGAGAATATTGTAAAAGTAGAGACTCCGAATATGTTTCTGAGACGCAGTCTATCTGAATTTTGTTGAACACCATTCTAATATATTTTGTGTCTTAAATGAAACGTAAAGATGAAGTGAAAAGTGTCTGCGTTTCTTGTTTCACCAAAGTCTCGGCGATTCTGTAATTGCCTTAATCATGGTTACAGCTTATAAACAAGAATAATGAACGAAGTGAAAATCTTACAGAGGACACTGAAAGGGAATCGCAATTAAAAGGACAGGAAGTACATGGAACCGACATCGGATAAAAACAAATAAAACATATTAAGAGCAGCCAAGCCGACGGGAGACATAATTACTGGAAGATCAAAAAAGCAAATAAAAGCAACGATAGCATAATAAAGGGAAAAAAGATGAAGTAAAACAACTTCAATGTTGGAAAGAAGAAGTAACGAACTATCACACATGACTGACCTAGATGCATTGGCAACTAAAGAAATCAAATGTAGAGAGTTACCGCTATGTAATACCAGTGTCTCAAAGAAACTTTCTGTTTCTCTTTTCACTTCTCTTTTCACGGTTCCTGTTCAGTGCTCGTCTTCTTTTGTCTTGGTAGGAAGTTTCAATCTTATCGTCCCTTACAGTCGCCATAGGACTTTTCATTCTCATTTGTCAATCATCAACAAACAATCAAGCTTACTGATCACTGTATCTCCTCCGACAGTGTATTTTGTTGAAACTTTCACTTCATACTTTCGCAGCTTTTATTTTCTGTTCTTATCTTTTAGTACTTACTGCTCAGTCGGCTTTTGTACTTCTGTAAAACACTGTGTACTTTGGAAAACATTTCTCCAGTCTGAAGTGATGTTTCGCAAGTTTGACACACAAATCAGAGTGACTATGTAGAGAGTGTGAAAGACGATTGTTTTTCATATCAAAATTGAAACAAAACTGACATGCTCACTCTGCTTATGAATTTTTAATAAAGCTAGACGGTGGGGTAGCACTAGCTCAGTTAGCGGAGAATGTGCTCTTTGAAATGTTTGATTTCCGTTTGCGAACTGACAACATGTTCTCTTGAATTGAATACAATTTATCGAGGTATTGCTATGCATGTTCACATTAATATCTGTGTGGTCGAGTCACTCCGGACGAGTAAAAACGGTAAAAGTGAATTTGATGTAGAAAACGATCAAATATATCCAGTGTGTCAAGGCTTCAATAAATTTTTAACACCGCGTTATTTCATAAAATACACTGTTGCAAGTTTGCTGGTCTCTTGACCTTGTGTGAACATCTAAAGTGTGGTAAAACGTCATGGAAATGTCTTCAGCAGAATATTTTTGAGACTTGGAAAATAATTCTTATTTACATAACATGTGCCGGTCAAGTGACGAAAAAACATCTCTCGGGGATTGGTCAGGATGAGCTCATGCATGTTTTGCTTTGCAAGATTTCACATTTATTTATGTCTCTGTGGAGCGTGCATTTGTCACGTAGGAGACAAGACCATTAATTTCCCATAGGTCATCACGGTAGCGTTGAGCTCAATTTTTCTATTTTGGAACATTCGGCGGCAGGAATCCTCTTGACAGGTTTTAGGTCAATGTAAGCTTGACTACGATGAATTGTTCGTGTGGGCAAATCAACGAAATTTTGAGATGGCTATGAAAATAGCGCCCTCAGTGGTGTTTTTGACAAAATTCAGGCTCATTGTTATGACTTCCATGGGCCTTATGACTCCTCATATTACCGCAGAATGCTACAGTAGAAAAATATCTTCACAAAATACTTTGAATTAAGGTTGAAAGCCAACAGGCATTAATGCCGGTATCAAAGTTTAAAGATCCGCATTGTTTTTCACCCGAACTATCTTCGGAACTGAATTAATGATCTTATGCCGCTCACGTTCAAGTGACACATTGTTTTTACCGTATGTCTGTTATCGTGACACCAATAGTTCTTATGAAAAGAAGTAAACCATTACGGTTCATTGATATGGAAATTAGTAAACCTTACAGTTTAATGAATAGACTTCATAATCATATGAATACAAACGTAAGGTTTACTACTTTCCATATCAATGCACGCGTAATGGTTTACTTACCTACATACGAACGAAAATCAAACATCTGGCAGATTGTACCTGGCGAAATTACATTTCAATGACTACTTATCACTGTGTTGATTTTGAATGGAAATATGGCCTGATGAACTTGCGTGCGAATATGTTAAAATTGTAATGGTGTTTGACGAACTGCACGGACACTGGTACTCAACTTTGACATCAACTTTTGTCACAGGTTGTGGGGGATGTAAACAGGTGCCGCCAACTAAGCTGTTCGTGCAAAAAGGTGTTCGTGCGCAGTTTTTCAGCGGGCCGGCAATTTTCAAAAGTAATCAGCGGGTGGGGAGGAAAACTCGATATTTACTGTTAGCGGGGAATAAATTTCATTATCTTCAGTGGGCGGGGAGGAAATTTTTGACAGTGGGTACGGAAAATACAGAGGGAGGGCCGGTTGATAGAACTTGAGAGGATTTTACGAGCCTAACTTATCTAGAGGAGCAATGTTCCAAGGTATACTGTTAGCTACTCGCATGGTTTTGTGTTGATCTGGGTTGCCTAGTGGGCAACGGGGAATTTCAGTAGTGGGGAGCTTGAATTGTTGTGGGGAGTGGGGAGCGGGCAGACCATAGATACTGGAGGGCAGTGGGCATCAAAATTCAGTGGGAGGGCACATTTTCCGTATATGCCAGTGGGAGGGCAGTTACGAACAGCTCTACTTTCCCCTCCAAATTTTAGGTCAATGTCAAAAATAAGTTAAATTGGTATATCAGCCTTCAAAACATGTTTTGTGGTGATTTTGCGAAATTGATGAAATTTACCAGTTGGCGGCACCTGATGTAAAGCGTTAGACAAGGTTTTCTGCTGGACATTGCTGATACACTTACTTGTACGTGCAAAATCCTTCGTCAGGACGATTGCCGGTGCGTTCTTTAATTAGGCATTCAAGTTCATCAAAGCCTTTTTCATACAAAGTTACCCGAATTTAATGAAAATAATGATTGAAAATATTGCCATCGAAAAGGAATAACATTTGAACGGAAAGTAATGGAATTCAACCCTTGAAACTTCGTTCAAATGACAACACTCAGCGGGCGGGGCAGAACCTCTGTATCGAATGTCGCAAAGATTATCATGTCATATTAAACAGGCCTTTCCAAAACACGATGGAAATTCAATTATGATAACAGTTACGCCAGGAAATTGTGAGAAAATAAATTGAAACTAACCAGCCAGAATACCTGTATGATATCCAGATATTCCACATATTCATAAATGTGGTAGTTTCTTAAATGTTAAATGTTTTGCTGCTTTGAACTTCAGTTGTTTCAATTTTCTCGCCTCGGGTACGTCCCAATGCATCCCAAACAGACACGCCTGACCTGGTTGACTTGCGTGTATTATGTGGTTGGCGAGATGATTTTATTTCAGTTGATTGTGCACTGTTCACGGGAGCAGGAAATCTTTCACATTCCCGTTTCTGCCGTTAGTTTAAAATCCTGTCCGTCGTCCAGTGGTATCGCGTTGTCAAACTAGTACTGAGAGCAAAACCGTTCCACTTCGCTTGAATAAAGTGTGTCGGAGATATCCAAGTATACGTGCATACTGGTGGCTCGGCTGAAACAGTGACATGAAAATCGATGTTCATCTGGATCAGTGCATTCAGTTTTTTAGAAAATGACAAAGCTGTATTATACCATGCTTTTGTGTCAGAATTTCCGTCCCTAATGACACCAGGTGTTTTAGGCGCTATGTATATCAACAGTTCTGATAGCACCGCACAACTAGACCATGATATTTTTTTCAAATTATCTCTTTTTTCATGGTATAGTAGTTACAGGTTCTCATGTGTTTACAATTCTAAACCTCACGGCTTAAACTGGCATGTTCTAAACTTGCCAGCTGAAGCTTTGAGGTTTAGTATTGTAAACCCACTCGAACCCGTATAATCACCTGTACTTGTTCAAAGAGTTCATACTGTTGAAGTTTCATTTAATTTAAAGAAATTTTGTCAAAACAAACATGCATCAAAGCTCTTCAGTGACTATTGTCTCTGAAAACTAGTAATCTTATCGGTCGTTCCCTCCTAAGATGTAAAATTTGATGTCATAACTATCTCAATTGATGAGATCGCAGTGGTTGGGAATGTTCATAAGAGGAGGATAATAAATACCTTTTACAATGAGTTTTTCTCCGGGTTTCTATAAAACTCACGAATGACCCGCAATTACACCAATGAAAGTGTAAAATAAAAAAATTACTATTGATATAATATTACATATGTGACAGGTAGCTGTGTTGATCTGAATAGACAATCACTTGGGTTTAGGTAGCACGCTGAGATCAACTGTTGTATGATTTATCATGAGCTTTCGAAGACAATAGTGTCCTTCATCAGATGCAGAGGTGGAATGAATAAGAAAACAGAAACGCCAAGAATACTCATGTGAAAGTATGCAAAACTAAAGGTGTGAAAACGAAACAAAGGCGCAATTAAGAAGTCCCAAAAATAAACAAAGGGCAATTAAGAGCAACGGGTGACTGGCCAAATTTAGTCAGGAGAAAACAGTTACTTGTCGTGTGATAGAAACCCATTAGCTCGGTTAAGTCTTTTGTTTACACAGTCAAAATGGTTTATGATTTTAACTTCCTCAATTTCTCAACATGCAAACAAATAGAAATAGAAGAACTTTAAATCATATGTTTATAATATATATGATTTTAGGTTCCTCTACATAGCATTATATTCAAGTTGTATCAAAGATTTTTAAACATAAAAAATTGTTAAATGTTAAATTAAAAAAATAATAATTTACTTTCCCAATTGTAAGTCTATATAACCTATTTTAATAACACATTCCTTCAAATAATTTGTCCGAAGAGATGTTTTTGTGACATAGCGATCACCTTTGACCCAAGTATATAGCTGACACTCTTAATGTGAAATTTGACATGTAGTGATTCAGAAAAAAAGTAGAATTGAGAGTTTTCAATCTTGTCACAGAATTTTATGTTTGCCAATGCCTTGTGTGTTGGAGAAAGTAAACTAAGGCCAAAAATAAATTGTGCTCTCCCAATAACATGGTTTTCAAAAATAGGGTAGGTAGGTCGGCAGGAATTTTTTTCCAAAATATTTTTTTTAATATGCATTTTTCAGGGGCTCAAGGCGGTCAAACACCCACAACATTTCCAGAATGCTGTATCATACATATATAGGAAAAAACACAAAATACATCCTCGTTCAAGCAAAAATCAAATGCCAGGTAACGAACGCGTGATTTTACGGGTTTTTTCTTTCTCTTTTTTACTTCCGTGTTTACGTAGCTCTAAAAAGTTGAGGGTCGGCAGATAAAAATAGGGTAGGTCGGGTTATTGGAACAGCACAATTTTTTTGTTCGGCCTAAGTTGTTTCGAAAGTAAACGAAATAAGTAAAAATCGATGACCGCCCTGTCCATATTTACCATCCTCGATTTTGGCCTCGGTTTATTGGCGCTGTAATCCTAACGGTACTTTTATCACATAAAATACATAACCTACTCGAAAAAATAAAATGTCGTCCTATAGGTTGTGCAAGTACTTAGTATTGTGTGTTGTGAGGCGACGTTTTTTTGCAACATGGAAAAAAGGTAGTTCAATTTTCTGTGCCTGTTTCTTGCTATCCTATCTTCTAACTGTGATTGAAAATGTAATTAAAGTGAACACGAAATAAGCTAATTATCTACATCATACATATTCATAATTGTATCACAGAAATTCCTTTTCTGCTAATAAATTGAACCATGAGTATACTGCATATATTTCCAGATACCACAATACAGTACGGTTGCTATGTGCCTTTAAAATTCATGAGAGGGAAGATAGAGAAGAACTATCTAAAAATAGTAAATATACCGGTATTACAAGTGACAAAATAACACATAATGCATCGTGAACTTTTCTCGCATTCTTTCAGTGATATTCCAAAATGCAGTGTACGATTATTCGTGTAAATCTGATAAAAACTAAAACAAATTTAAGAATAACAGGAATAGAACAAAATGTGTTTTAATCAATAGGCACGAAATATTTGCTCATGTTGCTCGTAAAAAGTGACAGACGGTGGGTCATTTTGAATAATTACACCGTCATTTTTGGTGATAAAGAAAACGAGTCTTGAATATTTATAACTGTCGATATTAAAGGTTCATCTTCCCGGTAATAAGGGAGTATTTATAGTTTTTAACTTTGTTTGTCACAAACACATACAGCTTCAGTGCGATAATGCTTGATTGGTATTTTTATGAGGCTGCCTATAGGGACCAGCAATTAGGGTAACTCACGTTCAATTTTGTCGTCCGGAGTGATCCCTTCATAGAGACTATCACTTTGTTTCCCAAGGCTTTGATAATGTTCGTCTTCACTGGAGGGGATATTTGCATTGATAGCCGTGCCTGTACCTTTGACTCCACTTTCGTCTTCGGGATTGACAGTTGTGGAGTCGGTCTTCTGTAAAACTTGATAATGTTGTTCGTCCGTTTCTTTATCCATGCCAATATTATCACTGGCTTTCAGTTCAATGCCATCACGGGATCTCACACTGTCCCCTATATTTGAGTTATTGCCATATCTCCATGGTGTCCGACCGTATTTGTGCAAGAGAAAGCATATGACAACGGTACTCAAAACACCTTCCAGTATGCCGATAAAAAGGAGTCCAACACCGAGCGAAATACTTATTGTCCCAGTCTCTG
>LD355897.1:67189-79909 GCA_001465055.1 Ptychodera flava | reverse complement strand
CTAGAATCACCTAGCAACATCACGTTATGAGTCTGTTGAGGATCTCTCGCATACGCACCTGTAAAGTTGTTGTACTGATGACCACGACTCCGCTCTGAACTGCGGGACTGAGGAGGATGGTGATTTGTCCTGGCATACATCGGCGTTAAGCACGACTTCCGACATATAGGACTTCTGGACCAGCGGAGTAGACTTGGGATCAGAAGTCGTTACCCTATGTTCTCTAGATGATAACATGTCATCGTCGCGATCAGAAGCAGATCCACGGTTGTCAACGGGGGAGTTGTACGTATTAAAATCTGTGCACTCACGGCGCTCTACGATGTGACCCGAGTACTGAACCTGCCCCATCTGTGACGTCGGAGCGTTCACCTTCTCCAGCTCTGAGTTAACAATCGAGAGTTTTTCATCAATTTTAGAAATTCTGCTCATGACATCAGAAACACCACGATCTGCCACAGCATATTTACTCTCGACATCGGAAATTTTCTGGTTGAATAAAGTTTTCATTGAAGAAAGCTCACTTTTCAACTCACGTACTTCTGCCAACACTCTACCTTTGCACTGCGACTCCACAGCCAGTTGCGTGTCTGATAACTTGGTCTGAAAATTGATACACATCGCTCTCACATCTGCTTTCAACGAACTCATGTCCTCCAACAAAGAATTATATCGATCTGTCAAGGAAATGTAGTTATGCTGTAACTTCTCATAACTCTGTGAACATTTGTCGCATGCAAGACAGTTATCTTCTGCTAACTTTCTATCGGTACCACAGTAATTTTCGGTGACGTCACCACCACAATGAATGAAGCTCTCGTGGAGTTGCTCAGACGCGCGGGCAAACTCTGTCCGTACATCAACTGGTGGACCACTCATGGTAAAGGGCTTCATAACACAGGTTTCAGGAGACGAAAAGTCCGTAACTTCAGTCACAGAAACGTGAGGAGCAGGGTCCTGGTATAAAATGGAAGGCGCGATGGGAACATGCATGTTCTCAGTGTCGACAGACTTGATGCTGTAACTCTGTACTGAATCTAGGTCAGATCTGGCTGATTTCCCGCCCACACCAGCACATGTGTTGAAATAAGTTCCTCAGAAACTCTTCGGCGTCCTTTCGACTATTGAATCCCTTGAAGCACGCACCAGAATAACCATCTACCTGTTGATGACAGGCGTCCCAATCAGCGAAAACACCAGTTTCTCGACCAACAGCAACGGCATAAAATTTCTTACAGGAACGCTTCTTTGCCGAAGTCTTACGTTGTTTACGCTTACTTTTGCGATCACACGAGACCATCTGTACCAGTTGCTCATCGTCCGAACCGACCCTTTGTTTGCACCAAGAAAATAATGTCAACACACTTGGCAGAAATGACTAAAAACATCATTTCTCATTATTTCAGCTCCTTCACTTGTATTATTGCCAAACGTTTCACAAAATTACCCAAGTGGTCATGGAATCACGTGGTATATGAAATCTATATTTTCATATTCTCATTGAGTAGTTTGTCTCGGCCAAGGATTTTGGTAGAATCAAAATTGAAAGTGTGGGCGCACCTGATCAGACAACGGGTGGTCAAGTTTGGACCGGGCAAAGGGGGTTGTTCCAGGACCGCCCCAAAATTTGGGTTGGGTCCAAATTGCGTGTCTGCCCTCAACAAAGTCGAAAATACTTTTAAAAGTTGAAATCTTTATTCTGGTAGACTGCATTTGACTGACAGATGCCAAATTCAGGCGAATATTAACTGTCAGGCGACTCTCCGTATCTCTCGTAGCCAGTCCGCCATTGCACCCGAAAAAAATAAACTATTAAATTCTCGGAAAAATTGAACCCACAATATACAGTACCTAACTTATGATACAAAATCTTGGTGGGATTCGAACTTCCGAAGTACAGTAACTAACTTTATATAGAAATAAAATACTGCTGGTATGAAACAAACAAACATGCAAACAAACAAGTGAAATGAAACAAAAACATACTCGAGGAGTTACTTTTTTCATGACAATTCGTTTTACTCATAGATTTGTTGGGCATATCATGTTGTTGTAATACGCAAGTAAAATTCATAACCCTAATGCTTGTTCAACCACAAAGTATAAGTAATCGTCACCTTCGTTGTCTGGTATCGTGAGATACCTTAAGATGATGACGTCACCAGGACATAGTTGTCATTATCACGTGCGTGGTGGCCACTGTTTGGGAAAGACGGAGCGACCGTAAGGTTTCTGAAAAGAGCAGTTCATGAAAAAGAATACAAACAAAAATATTTTATGTTGTAGGATTTTAGAATGAAAAATGCGCTTTATTTCCTGGTTGCTCTCATACGGTTTATACACTGATTAGATCACTTTTTATTCAAGCACAATTCAACCTTGGCATATCAAACACACATTGAGATTCATATCTACATCATGGAAAACTCAAAAGTCGGATTCCTGAACTTCTCGCTCAAGTATGATCGGTTTGTTTAATCGATTGAACAACACTACCCATAAAATTACACAGGAATCTCAATCATCCTATAGCCAAAGTCTCATGCCATCACACCTAGTTACAGTATGCCTGGATCAAAACGCTTGACGAAAACATTTAGTAAATGTAAAAATCAAACAAATCGCTCAACAGCTGGTGTTTCGGTAGTATAATTCGTGTATTTTAATATCAACAATATAAGCAGGAATTGCCCTGATGGAGGGAAGAGAATATTTACCAGACACACTCTTACTCTTTTACTCTGCTACATAGTGAAATACTGGGTGTAACAATGTACAAAAGACATAACCGTGTACCGAAATTCGTCAAACAAAGCATCTTTCTCAAAATTTTCTCTCCTAGTCCAAAGAGATAGACTATCTCTGAGTAAACGAAATCAATAAAGTCCTTGACACCATTTCTAAAACAGTATCTGTGAGACGACAAACATAGGTTTCATAGAAAGCATTCTCTTCGATCGATCAAACAAGACAGACAGAGGTGGAGGGCGGGGGAGGAGGAGGCAGAGAGGGAAAAGTGGACGAATATGATGACGATGTAAGTCTCATTTACTCGAACCCACCACCAGAACCCATTCTACGTTGTGTCTCTCATGTTCACTGGTTTAACTTAAAACAAATACTAAATGAATATCTCCACATGCAAATTAAATGTAAGCGGATGCAGGGAAACTCGACAATCATTTTTCGTCAACTTTGATCGAGTCAATTCATATATCTATCCCTAATTAGGAAAGTTCATTAAATATGCAAATTATCTATAATCTTTCATGTTATCCCTTAAAGCCCCCACTCAATTATCAGATTTATCTAATATAAATATTATTTACTTGATAAAATATTCAATGGAAAACAAAAGAATGACAAACTGTTAATGGGCTGTTGACACATTCGCTAATGCGAGAACCTGGGATTGAGAAGGGCGCCTTTAAAGCCACACTTTTCAATCCCAGGTTCTCGCATTAGTGGAGTTCTCCTCCAAGTCAAAGACTTGGCCTGTATGATGTTTGATTTCTATAACATTAATTACACACACTGATCTCAACCTTTTGTCACTTTTTGCTAATCCTGCAAACAGAGTTTATACAAGCGTTTGATTGACAGTCGGTTCAAATTGCCAACGGTCATTGATTCCCCACCACAAACGCTAGAATTTCCTAAAAAATTGTCTTTCAGTCACATTAGACTTTGAATATAACCACAGAGTTCGATCGGCAGCAACTTCGCGCTGACCGCTTGGCAGTCTGTATGCGTTTTTGCGGCCGTGGAAAACTAAAAAGTGGCATTTTCTGGAGCGTGTGCCCGCGTGTTGCCTACTTGGTGTCAACTTACACAATGAACGCCGCCATAGCTTCGCATCCTTTTAAAGGGAGGCTCCGCCTTTAATACCGTTTACGGCTGATATATCCTGGTGTGATCAATATTTGTAGCAAATCTCATCAAATTGTGTGCGGTTCTACTCAATCCATTTTGCTAAAATCATTACTTATGCAATGAGCAAAAAGTAGGCAAGCTACACCCATCAAAAACTAATCACCTCTTGCCATTTGCAAACTTAATCTATCTACCAAATTTGATTCTTGTCTTATAAGCCGTTTTTGACATATTTGGCAAACAGATAGACAGAAACGGCTGCAACAATCAGCCATGTGTGCTAAAAATTACTTGTCTGATAGCTTTGTAATTCGGTATAAAAGTCCAGAGGGATGTTATTAGATAAATCTTCTGCTCAAAGTGTTGTAAAACCCCCAAATTTGTGTATTTAGGTAATTTTCTCAGCCTGTGACCTTAAATGACCTTTAACAACCCAGGATATGTTGTGAGACAGTGTTGAAGGCTGTGAACATAATTTTATCATATGTGGTATCAAGTTGTTGTAAAATTTGATCAAGAAAAAGTAGAGGCTACTTTTTCCATTGCAGACCGATTTTTGCAACTTTTCCATGTAAGACGCAAGAGGAAACAGGAAATCATGCCAAGATTCCCCGGCACAAACGCTGTAGGTTCGAAATCATTTCCATATGAAAAGATACCTTACTTGAGGTGTGAACTGACTGTCAATCGGTGATTGCTCTACAAATATCACGGGTGATGTCATATTCATAAACATTGTGATCTTTTGTTCTACTTGATCGGTAGTTTATTTACTCTCTGGGGAGTCATAAGCCGTTAATTCGGTAATGCGGAATTTTTCCGCTCTCAGGGGATTAGCCTACCTACATGGTTTGTGCCGGTCAATCCCCTCATGTTTTGGATCCAGGATAATTCCAGATGTCATAATTACCCCTCCCCCACCCCAAGAGAGGATAGCATTTCACAATCTGTAACTAACTTAGCACTGATAACATTAAGAAATCCCAGTATGGGCCACACTAAAGCAGCCTCTGTTTCCTGTAGGAGGGATTGCTGGCAGTGCCTTCAACTGCCTACTTCCTGTCTTTGTCTGAACAATTACACTAACTCAGCCATAGCTCTACAGTAAAAGTCCCCCCAACTGCCTCATTTATTACAAATTTACAAAGTTATTACTAAAGATGTATTTTTGTTATTTTGCAATTCTTATTTCCATTAACGTGACGTCATATTGTTTCGTTAAAATACTAACCAATGAGTTTCCTTAGTTTATATTATTTTTATTACATTTTACTCGTTTATCAATAAAACATACCTGTTTTCTCCCAACATACTTCAAGCTGTTTTTTGCACTACAGTGTGTAATAAGTTCGAGTTGCCTACACACCGGCAAGTCAGAAGTACTTGTACCTGAACAACATCATGACGTAGTTTAACCTGGTCACGATGTGATACAGGCCCCGTATTCAAAATACAGTGAACCGAGTTCACGCATTTCCTTGGATATTATTCAAACCGTATTATGTCTATAAAATGAGTTTTATTGGGAAACAAATCCCTATCAAGCACACCACGAATATTATGCTTGTTCACCCTCTCATTAAAGACTTCAGTTATGCAGTACCAAAGGTCATGCGATTGACAAGAATACCCTGTGTACGATGATGTCAACCATTACAACAGCTGCAAATCTGAGTCAGTGCTACACAAATCACAGCATTCGAGCAACATCCATCCCTCTCCTCAACGAAACCGGGTTTAACAATCGACTTATAATCAGTGTTAGCCGCCATCGGTAGTATTGTCATGCATCTTTATTCAATACAAGGCCTCGGCCCATCGCACATTTTTTTACAGAGAACATACAATAATGAGATGGTCCGTGATAATAAACATTTACAAATAGCTATGTACGCTCGGAAAATCCAAACTTAAACCAATGCTAGCTCCTTGTAAAAGGTGGTAACTCTTCGCGTCTTTTAGCTGCGTTTATCAAATATAAATTTAAGACAACTGAGAAATTACATGTTCATCTCGTGATGAAAGATTTTCAAAAGTTATTTCATTTGGAATTGCTCTAAATGGTATGGTAATGTAAGTAACCCTGATGTCCTTGTACAACGGACAAATCAATGCAAAATGAAATTTATCGTTCACACCGTCGTGCTGACATCAATAACCTCATTCTAATCAACCTTCGCTCAACTGCACTGCAACCATCATCCACCCCTCAACATCAAAAAACTTTACAATGCTCCTTCATGAACTGCCGTTCACTAGCAAACAAGTCAACGTCTGTAAATGAATATCTGCAAGACTCTCGTCTCGATGTTTTGTTGCTTGCTGAGACATGGCTACGTGATGATCAAAGTGACTCATCAGTCATCACAGATGCCCTTCCACCTGGTTACAGCATCATCAGTGTTCCACGAGGCATTGCAGCAATTTTCAAGTCGTCACTGTCAGTGTCACTACATCCTATTTCAGACTCTATTACATCCATGGAAATATCCCATATCACTTTAGTCACTGTCTACCGTCCACCGCCAAATCGAACGAATAGTTTCACCGTCGACGATTTTATCAACGATTTCGCTACATTCCTGTCTTCTCATCGCACAGATAACTCACCACTTGTTATCGCAGGTTACTTTAACTTTCATTTTGAAGATTCAAACTGCCCAAGTGCTCAAAAATACCGTGACATACTTGATTCATTTTCTATGCGCCAATGGGTCACTGGTCCTACACATCGTGCTGGCCACACTATTGATCATATACTCACTCATACTGAAGACAATATCATCGCCAATGTTCGTGTTGAAC
The DNA here is from genome assembly GCA_001465055.1 of Ptychodera flava. NCBI lineage: Eukaryota > Metazoa > Hemichordata > Enteropneusta > Ptychoderidae > Ptychodera > Ptychodera flava. The sequence goes on along the minus strand of LD355897.1, from coordinate 73,231 downwards.
AAATCTTCGCCATTTCGGACCATTTCCCGTTACTATTCTCTCTAAATAGTCACATTCAAGCGAAAAATACCCGGAAATCTGTGATTGCAAGAAATATGAAATCCTTTGCTGCTGTCCAGTTTGCATCAGATTTGTCTTCGACCATCTGCTTTGAAACAGTTGATGGAATTTCCAGCAAAATGCGATTGTTTAACAATAGCATTCGTGATACTTTTCATCGCCACGCTCCTACAAGTGTAAGACTCGTCCCAAACAGAAAGCCGGTTCCCCAGATTGACAATGCTATCGTCACTGCACAGAAAAACATTATGAAAGCAGAGAGAGTGTGGAGAAAATCAAGACCAGAGATACATCGCGAAATTGACAGATCATATCGGACTGATGTCGTGCACCTTGTGGAAGATTCCAAGAAGAAACATTACGCTGATCTCGTTGACAATAGTACAGTAACCAAAAACTGTTGTTTCAAATCGATAGACAATTACTTGGCCATGATGAGATTTCTATACCCCTTGCAACTCATGAGCGTCATCTGGAACTAGCAAACCGCTTTGCTAAGTTTTTTCTTGGCCGTGTGAAGTTACTTGTTCACAAGTTTGATACTTTACCCACTATTTCAAATTATAAAACTTTCAAAACCTACCACTGTAGCGAGTGTTGAGTGTAAACTCGGTGTTTTTGAACCCGCAACTGCTGATGAAATACGTAGCATAATCTGTTCTTCACCATCAACATACTGTTGCTTAGACTCAATTCCCACAAAGATTTTTAAGAACCCTGTTATTGTAAATGCTCTTTTACCACATCTTACTCAGATTTTCAACGACTCTTTGCAGTCTGGTTCTGTACCTGTAGCCGTTGTTAAACCACTACTCAAAAAACCATCTCTAAATCAGGAAATTCTCAAAAATTTTCGGCCTGTTTCAAATTTGTCGTTTTTATCGAAGATCCCAGAACTTATTGTTGCTGACAGATTAAATACCTATATAGTCAGCCATTCATTAGATGAACTAATGCAATCTACCTATAAGCCAGGACAGAGTACTGAAACAGCTCTTTTAAAGGTAACAGATGATATTTTGCTTGCCCTCGATGATAAGTATGATGTATTCTTGGTCTTAACCTTTCTGCTGCATTTGATACTGTCAACCACACTATTTTATTAGATCGTTTAAGAGGCCAATTTGATCTTTCTGGTTATGCACTTAAGTGGTCTGAGTCATATCTTTCAAATCGAAGTCAGTGTGTTCTTATAAATTCCACTCAATCATCATTTCATCCACTTGATACCGGGGTACCTCAGGGATCAGTGTTAGGTCCCATTCGTTTCAATATTTACACCTCTCCGCTTGGTAAATTAGTCGCCATTCGTGGATGTCTTTATAGTTTTTATGCCGATGATTCAACATTGTATATGTCTTTCACCAGGGATAATGCCATTAGAATGATTTCAAATCTTGAAAATTGAACTTCAGATGTCAGACTCTGGATTCTACAAATTTTCTTACTTTATACGATGATAAAACAGACTTTGTAATTTTCTCCTCGGATAATCCATCAGATAGAAATATCACAGAAATTTGTGTTGGAGATGCTAAAATATCTGTTTGCTATCAGGCCAAAAGCCTAGGCGTCATCCTTGACTCTCATCTCACACTGAGGCCTCATGTTTCAGAGATCTGTCGTACAGCAACCTTTCATCTACGACGCATTGCACGTATTCGTAAATATTTATCAAGGTCTGCCACAGAACACCTTGTCCATGCCTTTATCACATCTAGTATTGATTTCTGTAACTCTCTGATGTATGAACTTCCGAATAACTTAATCATTCAGATTCAACGTGTTCAAAAACATGGCTGCAAGAATTGGCACTCGTTCAAAAATCTCTCTTCATATCACCCCTGTTCTGTATCACTTGCATTGGTTACCGGTGGCACGTAGCACATTGTATTTAAGATGTTAGTCCCGACTTTTAAGTGTATTTACGGACTTCCTCCCACTTATCTTTCAAATATGATCTCACTCTATATTCCATGTCGTAACTTGAGGTCAGCTGACCAGTTCAGACTTTGTCCGGTGCGATCGCGCACAAAGAAGTATGGAGATCGTTCGTTCAGTGTAGCAGCTCCCATACTCTGGAACAGTCTTCCATTAGATATTCGGCGTTCTCCCAGCCTGTCAATTTTTAAAACTAATGTTAAAACTTTTCTTTTTAAATCTGCTTCTTAGACTTCGGTTTTAGATGGTTCTATTGTAGATTTTTACTGTTTTAATTGCCTTTTTTGATATGTAAATTTTATCGCAGCGTCCTTGATCACTTTGTGGATATTGACGCTTTATAAATAAATTATTATTATTATATTATTATTATTTTCAATAAGATGAACATTTCTGACCGTTTTACAGTACATACAGACTCTTTCATGACATGGAACTTTAAAATGACACCCTAATCCAACATTTAATTTATGTGTGGAGCAACGAAAATCGGCTAAAATTTTCTTTTTCGCTGTGACTTAAATAGTTTAAATATTTTTCTGGTTCGAGAGATGAGTACTACTCCAAGTATATTGGACGCCCCGGCCGGCCGCCCATGTCATACATAACTCATACACATACAGCGATTTTATCGAATGCAGCTCTGAAGAAAGGAAGTTCAATCCCGATGAAATACTAACTCGGTTTTATGATATCAATATTTTATAATTACAATTCATTATTTTTCATAATTATGAAAGTATTATCATATTTTATACTATTCATTTACAGTTGGTCTGTCTTGATTGCAATACTCACAGTTATACAAAAAGAAACGAAGGAGATTAGTGAGAGAATTGAAGATAGAATTGGCGGAAGTTAAAAAGGATACTGGAAAATCAGTGGCTCCGTACAAGTTTGCAAGATGATTATCGAAAAATCTTGGAAGAAAATAAACAACTTTGGCAGAAAATTGACAGCCTTGAAGAAAGTTTGACAAAATGCGCGGCCATAGTGGCAGAAATAATATCATAATCCAAGGAAAACCCGAAGATGGGAAGGAAATGTTGACGTCACATTTTGAAAGAAAACTTGCAGATTGAAGATGCTGATAATGAGAATAGTTTGTACATCGAAGGACCCCACAGGCTGCCTGACAGCAACACCAATGGCAATCCTCGAAGAATTATTGTTAATTTTCTATCATATTAAAAGTACGATGCTGTGTAATACAAGGCTGTCGAGCCTTATTTAAAGACTCGAATTACAAAGTCATTGAGAACTTTCCACCATTGGTTCGGGCCACACAAAAATCCTATCCCATTCTTGCAGAGAGAGAGAGAGAGAGATTTAGCAATGAAACACAAAAGAGCCATGTTGATATATGACACTATCCTCACTGAAGGCGAAAAGTTCAAGTTGGACGAAACACGGCAAGAGCTCTCTAAGATCTAGGGACTGGGCCGGCCCACTGCGTCTTTACCCCACGAATTTGGCTATCCATCCGCAGTGTCAACGGACTCAAAATTTTCTATTCTTTCCTGGAACTCAATGGTTTCAAAAGTATCAACAGAATAAAGAAGTCAAGAACTTTCTTTCAAAATTCGATGTTGTTGGTAAATGTGAAACTTTCGCATCATTCTGCTTTCCACGCGGTTTTCTTGGGATGAAGCCTGAGACATAACGGGTAACAACGGTACATGGGTTGAAGTTGGAAGGTGACATTATAGAAAGTTATTTAGCATTTTTACTTCAGCTTATTCCTAATTTGCATGTTTAATGAATTTCCTATTTAGGGATATGTCAGAATTAACTAGTCCACAGTTGACGAAACATGCTATGTACATTGAAGATATTATAATGCAACATTATTCAAAGTCATTGAAGCACCAATAGCTGCAAATTTTATGCATTATCTTGATAATTTTATTTTCAAACCAAAGTTGGTTTGTGTATAGAAGTATCACTGCTTGCTGATTTGGACCATGACTACATGTTTTAACAGGCCCAATAATAAACGGGTGCCGCACTCATAAAATGGTGCCCCAAGGAAAAAGAGAAAAAAATAATACTTCCTGCACATACACATCGTGATCATACCAGAAACAAGAATGATGGCCTTTACTTGAATGCACAACACATTATGGCAAACATTTTGTTGTAATCTTCATTTTCTCTGTCATATGATTACTTTTTTGAAAATGGCGGGAAATCTAAATCATGTAAAAACGTTTAAATGTACATGCCACTATGAAAGTGCAATGCATTTTTTCAGTCTCTAATGGGTCTTATTCAAAGAAAACTCTTGGAAAACTCAGAATGTTTTGAGATCGTTTTATTACACATTCACAGCTATTGGGGCTTTAAGCATTTTTTAAGCAAATTCCTAATTTGCATATTTAATGAATCTTCGCGCATAAACATCGACATGCCAAGATCAGCAGCTGATCGGTGCGAAACATGCTATGTACATTGATGATACCAGATTTAAAACAATCTTGAAATTCATTTTGCATCTTTTTGTCAGCTAATTTATTAATTTGCACATCAGATGAGCTTTCAGTTTGGCATATATAGCTTGAAGGAATTCACCAAAGGCAATTGCACTTGCTATATAAAGTTGTGAGACAACGACAGCAGTAAAAGAAATTTAGTATTTTTATTTCAGCAAATTAAATATTTGTATACTTAATGACCTTTAGAATTAATGTGTCTTGAATATTGTTCATGATCTTGATCATAACAATTTCAATGAAGTTGCGAAAATGTCGTAAAAGTTTAAATTTACACACAACTGCAATATATAATGAAATAAATATCTGGTTGAGAACTAGTTTTCTTGACCAAAATTGACATATTGTCTTAAAAGTACAAATTTGGATATTTCAGAACGATTTCCACATATCCAGCTGTTGTCATCCCCAGGCATCTGTATACCAAATATACAAGCTGTCTGTCCAGTGGTTTTAAAGAAAAAAGTTTTAAAATTTATTAACCAGACATGACAAAATTGCTCTCAAACGGTAATTTTGCCAATTTTGACCTAATTTCAAAAAACTAAAAGGGCAACACCCTTGCAAACATCCAACCCAAATTTGAGAGCAACTGGGCTAGTGGTTTCAGAGAAGAATAATTTTTACTTAAAACGAGGAAAACAATCAAAATATTCAGCGAAAATACACAATTCTAGATATCTTCATGATATACATATAACTGTCCATCTAAGGTACTTGGCACAATAATTTTCAAAGCAATCAAAACACCAATTCTTGAATTATTAATTTTTGACCATTTTCACATTTTTTAAGCTCACATTGCATAATTAGGGCAATGCAGACTTCATTTGAACAAAGCCTCATCTATAGGTCAGGATGTACCTACACACCAAACACCAAGCCAATATGTCTTTATGTTGATGGACATACTTTACGCACACACATACATACATACAGACGTCACAGACTTCAACATATACACACCTATTTTAAGTGGTTAAGCCAAAATGATATTTTACAAAAAAATTAAGGGTCTTGTGCTATCAGTACACACCATTAGTGGTTAAGCCAAACATACTGGACATCCCTTACATTAAAGAATTGTTCAGCCCTCACTGTACACACCTATTCTAAGTGCTTAAGCCAAAATAATATTGAACAACAATATTGCAAACAAGGGTCTGGTGCTATCAATACACATCATTTGTGGTTTAGCCAAATATACTGGACAACCCTTACATTAAAGAATGGTTCAGCCCTCACTGTACACACCAATGCTAAGTGGTTAAGCAAAAATAATATCGAACAACAGTATTGCAAACAATGGCCTGGTGCTATTAGTACACACCATTAGAGGTTTAGCCAATATACTGGACACCCCTAATATTAAAGAATGGTTTAGCCTTCACTGTACACACCTATTCTAAGTGGTTAAGCCAAAATAATATTGAACAACAATATTGCAAAAATAGCGTCAATGACACTGTAGCTCCCATCCTGGACTATTTAGTGTTTGTTCTCTGGTCAGATATTTGAACATGTGTGAAAGGGATAAAGTGCATGAAGT
>LD355897.1:42662-53415 GCA_001465055.1 Ptychodera flava | reverse complement strand
CAAATTTGATCAATACTTTTCTGAACTACCATTTGTTGGGGTGCAATTTAATGCTCTTCAAGTTAGAAAAGTGCTCACCAACTTAGTTTTTCAAAACATAAAGAATGTTGTTTTCCCCATAGAGTTGACACTGATGGCGGCCATTTTGAATTCACATATCAGTAAAATGGTTGGTAATTTGTTTCTCTAGTACCAAACTTAGCATGCTAATCCCTGAATTTTATTGTTGATTTGGTAAAAGAATGGTTGAAAGTTCACTGAGGAAAGTTGGAGCAAAAGTTTCAGTATTTCACTTTAGAGGCTCATACGTAACCATAACTACCGTAGTCTGCAGAACTGCAGGATGGGTAAGGCACATTCTTACAAAAAAATGGGGTGTATCCCCGACCCCTAGAACCCTGGATTAACTCAACCTGACGAAACACATACAAATAACAGCTGCATTGCTTTGCGAACCCAACAGGCGGAATAAAATGTCAACTTTAGCCACAGATAGTTTCTATACACTGCATTGGAATATATATCAATTTGTGCGAGCAAATCAAAGTCTTGATTCTCACCAAAAGTGTAAGACGTCTCCAATGCACTCTTGTTGTACAGTGTTCACTGAATGCTACCTCTGCATCGCTGTAATATTGGTTACACAGTGTAAAATAAAATCCAAGTTTCACATACAACTTCCCTGAGAAGAAAAAAGACACAAAATATTTTTAATATTACTGTAATGAAAAGAGGCAGAAACAAAATCAAGGCCTTCCACAGACAAAGTAAGCCATTTCGTCTTGAATTTTGTTTGATACGAGATACTACTTATATTGTTTGACATGTTGAAAGATACCGAATGAATGGGTGACCATGCATATACCTATATGCATGGTCACCCATTCATTCGGTATCTTTCAACACGATAAATCAAACATTACGAAAATGAATTAATGGTCATTCATTTTTGCGATGGTTTCATGTATCGTGTCTAAAAACTTGGGCAAATACATGCATGGTCACCCATTCATTCAGTATCTTTCAACAGGTCAAACAATATAAATAGTATCTTGTATTAAACAAAATTCCTGACAAAATGGTCGACTTTGTCCCTTTAAAGGCAGATGAGCTGCAACTTTGGACACATTTTCATGATTTTATACTTAGATTAAAATTAGTTCATAGAAATGTTCTTGCTAAGAGATGTTTACTTCAGTATAATTATTCCCTGAGCTCAATACATGGGGAGGAGGTGTCAGTAAGACAAATAATAAACAAGTGCCACACCCAAATATGGCTGTCTCCATACAACTACATGATTAACAGCGTACATGGTGCATGTACATATTTGAATCTTTACAAATACAACATGGTGCACCCCACTGAAAGGATGTGAAAGGGATTCACTCCAGTTTGACAAAGAATTCTCTGTTTTTCACGCAATATAACAAGGTTTTGAAAATGGATGGGAACTTAAAATAAACAAAAATCTGTTCCACTTCTTGCCAATTCTGCTACAAGAAAATGTTGTTGAGGCACAGTTAACTACTATATACTCGATTTGCAGATTGCAATGAATGTCTGAGGAAATTGAAGGTACCTTTAGGTCGGAAAAATTTCCCAGAGGGCCTTTACGTCCTAAGTTTCAAAAGAGCTAACCATCTTAAGTTTCCAAAGGGGAAAAATCTGTTAAAGGGGAAATAATCTCTCTACATTCTTGTCATAATATCCAGCATACAAAAACAATGATATGGACTTAGTGAGTCAACTAATTTGTTTACACTTACCAACAATATCTCCGGTGTATCTTTTACTAAAGAACTCCTCGCTCCTTGGTTGGACTTCTACTGTGTCTCTCTCATCTTCTCTCCTTCCTTCTATCGTCATGTTGTCTACAATCATTCTGGTCGTGCGAGGCCATCTCTTCCTGTCTCACTGCACCGGCTTGGTAGCTGTCAAGTTTCTGATACAGATTCTGATCTTCTTTGTACTCATAGAGTTCAGTTCGGATTTCATGGAAGGCAACTAGCATGCTCTCTCATCATACCGGTAATTAACTGTTCCTCTGTGAGTACCCTTCCATATCACTGATCCTTCATACACGTACCTCCTTGCTGATGGCCAACTTCTGGTTCCATTTGTCCATGTGAACTTTGACCCGTGTCAGATGATAACCTGTGACCTCTACTTGACCTATGAGAGCCCTCCTGTTTGATTGGCAGCATGGCTCTGGCATTGTGGACCATTTTCAGAGATTGGAGGATGTTGTCATGCACATTTTCTCAGTGGTGTGGTGTGATGTTACAAAGTGAGCTTGATCACACTGTAAGAAAGGCCATATGAATTTCTCAATTAGGATTCCTGAAGCCACATGTTCTCTAAGAAATGTGATACCACTACCAATATATCATCAGTTTGTGGTTACACCACTTGTAAACTGGTGCCGTGATGACTTGTAGTACAGATTTTAAGTTTTGACAGAATTACAAACTTAAGTTATCAAGCATGGACAATGATGGCTTATGACTTAAAGTTTATTGATATTTATCAGACAATACTGGACACACAAAATAAGACAATATGACATGAATTTCTGGAGGCACCACTGGACCACTGGGATTGAATTGGAAATTGGTCAGGATTAGAGAGACCTACAACGGAAATGGACTACACAGTAAAGTATAAGTGTGATTTACTAGCTGCACCTTGAAAAGACCAAAAACATCAAAATGGCAGACCGGAAACTGACTGACTCTTAAGCATTAAGACAACAACTATGGAGATGACAATAGAACAGTTACGTGAAGTCTATAATGCACAAATGCTATATGCACACATTTTTTGGAATTCCTTTGGACTGAAATGGTGGTGCAGAGAATGGGAATCAGTAATCATCACCGGATGGGAAAGAACCGTCAAATAGCTGAGGAAAATAATGCTCACAAAAATGGCAGCCATGCAGAAAGATGGGTCCAGAGGACTGCCCATCAAAATGGCATCGGGCAAATTGTCACCTGCTCTCGGGCACATAAACCCATGTATTCAGGCAATAATATATAATATGAACAGCAGTGGGCACAGAGTCAGCAGGCTTTGGCTGATCATGTGACTGCCCCAGAGGCCACACTGTTGCTGTTGTTGCCATTTTAGCAAATTGTCTCCTGCTGCGAGGGCACATAAACCCATGTATTTAGGCAATAATATTTTTATTACATGCCTCTTCACAGTTAATGCTATATGAAATTTAGTTACATGCAGGGCCTTTTCAAACAATTTACCATTATCGTCCCGCATCAAACAGATTTTACTGAAAGTCAAAATAGCAGCGCGCATGGATATTTTGCATCTAGCATTAAGCATCTACTTTGACGTCGAAAATGTCGAAGACTTCACTAGACCGGGTAACCATGGAAACCGGTCAGTATATCGTTCACTGGCCCGCTAACATCCTGGATGTTCCTATTCAAATCAATGCACTGATTTGCACTCACATCCAGGCATGTAATAAGAAAGACTTTAAGATTGAAGGTCAACTTGGGGAGCCAGAAGATACTGAGCCAATGATGGTTATGGACATAATTAATTGGATGGAGGATCAAAGAAGTCAGGGGTAAAGTGAGAAGGAAATTGTCAGAGCTGTATTGCAAGTGTTGTGCAAGACAGCAGAATTTGGGAAGACGTTCACAAGTAACAGCAATGTGACTTTTGCAGATGTAAAGAATTCTCTAAAGGATGAATACTTGCAATTTGATACAGGGGATATTTTCAGAGAAAATACCACAATGCAGAGAGAATCAGAGACATTGCCAAACTTTGTGTACAGAATGATAAGATTATGTAATCTAATACTTCTAACATCTAAGTCGGAGACAGAGACCAGACTGCCAACCAACTGAGGAAGTCAGTGAAAGTGAAAGCAGCAAAACAAGTGATGAAGATAAAATTATCATTTCAACCTCACATGTACACTGCCTGGCAACACAGCATCAGCTGATAAGCAGACAGACCAACCCATTTGGAAACATAAATGGATCAACCTGGAGATGTCATACATCATGACTTAAATCCAGAAGTTCCTAGTTTCCAGTCAGCCAGATCACCACCTGTAGTGCAGCCCCATGAAGAGCCAGAAATGCCACAGAGGGACAGCACCACAACAGCAGATCACCAAACTGAGCACCAAGTACCCCCACCATCAAATGTACCTGAATGCTCACAAGGTGAGTCAACTGTTAATGTGCCAGATACAGACACATCAACAAGACGATATCCAGCCAGAGAAACCAGACCACTATCTATGTTAACTTATACATTTATGGGGTAGCCTGAATATCACTGCATCAACCCACATGTCAAAGTTGCTATGGTTACTCCCCACAAGTATCACTACAACTGCCAACACCAATGTGGTATCCACCGTATATGCAAGCCAAGCCTACATTATGCTGTGGGTGATACCAATGATGCAACCATAACCACTAGTGTATCCACATGGTATATATCTGACACCAAACAATGCACCAATCCATTGCTGAAGACACTGTGATGGAATCTGACCTGGAATGAACTGTGATGACCTGAACTGTTTATAAACAATTGATGACCTTGATTGACCCACTTGAACTCTTAGTTCAATTACACTATTTGGCTTGAATGCAATTATTAACTCTTATTTTCAAAAACTGCTCAGAATTCATCTTACATTTTGCTTCTTCTTGGCAAATGTCTGGGGTGATATCTATTTAAGAAGGGGAGAGTGTTGGATACCCAGTAAATTGACCTCTGAATAACTGACTGATTGATTTGTTATATGCAAATGACTTGTGGTACAGATTTGACAGAATTGCAAACTTAAGTTATCAAGCATGGACAATGATGGCTGATGACTTGAAGTTTATCGATATTTATCAGACAATACTGGACACATGAAATAAGACAATACGACATGAATTATTGCATTTTTTGACAGTTATGAAGTTGTGTACGTAAAACAAGTGAACCTTGATCTGTCTTATTTTAAGTGACAAGACAAACTTGCAAGGAGATGTTATGCAATGTTTGCAGACCTTGTATATAGACATTGTGTATTTTGACAGATGCTCTGTTAAGTATAGGACACTGAGTTGACTATAAGGAGACTGAAAGACTGACTGTCACTGACCAGACAAGACATGCACAACACCACTGCCAGAGTTTCTATCTCTGAAGAGCATTTATTGTATTAATTTTTTTGAAACTCATGTCAATAAACCCAATTCATACCAATACCAGTATAATCGATGCCAGTGTGAGGCGTGTGACAGTGACCCCCTGATTTTTATTCTTAATTTTGTATGGGAATGATTTAGTTTCCTTGCAGAAAGTTAAAAGCAAAAGTTGAGACGCACACCACCTTGCAGATCTCTGTCCCTGTCAAGTACTCATGCAAATTACCATAGTCTGTGATAATGTCAAATTCAAACTCAACATGGACATGAAAAAAGACCTCAATTTTTGATATTTCATCAGAATTGTTCTGTTCCTTACCGGTCTGTTTGAGTTCACAATATCACAGATCAAACACAGCCATTTTTTCTGAATCATTGGGTCTGTGTCTCAGCATACGTCCATAATCCTGAAATCAGAATATGTAAAGTAAGCAATTATTTCATGAAATTAGGGAGTTTTGGCTCTCGTGTTAAATACCACTTTATTACCTCATGGGCTCAAAGCGTTTTTGGCCTATTTTTAACTTTAAGATGAAACTACATATTTAAATCCAGTAAATTCCAGATTGGGTTTGAACTCTCATAAGTATGGCACTAATAGTCACCTCATTAAGGCATCACAATCAAAACTTCTCCTCTAAATCCCCATCCCTAAAAAGAATGGTTTAAGGTAGAATGCGCCCATGGCATGGGAGAGAAAGTCGGACTTTCAAATTTTTACAATTCTTTCTGATCCACAACTTGTGGGGGCGCATTTTACAGCTCTTGGAGAAAGAAAAACTTTCACTGGATTAGTTTTTCGAAATCAAAAATTTAATTTTCCCTGCATAGACTTAATACAGGAATGGCGGCCATTTTTAATTTCAAATATGGCAGTATGTTGGGTACTTTGTTTTGCCAGTTCCAAACTTTGAATGGTGACCCCTGATTTTTATTGATGATTTAGTGAGAAAATGGTTGGAAATTTCATTCAGGAAAGTTGGAGCAAAAGTTTGTCACTTTTGAGGTGCATACTACCTTAATAACCAAGCTTATCTGTTAAATATTTCAGACTGTAACCTTCTCCATAAGCTGCAGATTTTGTGAAGCACTCAAAAATACATACTCGCTATCATACTTCACACACAGACTTTATCAAAGAATCAAATCACTGAAATACTAAAAACCATACTTGAGACAGCTATGCAAACAGTAGGTAATTGCACATATGATATCTGTTTTGCTGCAGAAAATCTAAGCCTTCCTTGTGGTATGACTTGTAAAATTGGCAACTGTGACTCCACATTTCTGTAAATTCTGTCTTCTGAGACAGGCTGGATGTCTGTTTTCAAATAGGGCACTTTTCAAATGGTATATACACAACAAACCAAGCATATGATACTTAAACTGGAGAGTGCAGACGTAATCATTCCACATTTAGTCAGTCCAAGAATTTGTGGAGATTTCCGAATTCTTTTAGTCAATTTAGGTAAGTTAAGAATTTCCTGAAATTTTTGAAATCCTATTGTGTCATTTCTGGAAATTTTGGAAAGTCAAGCCAGTCCACTAGGTATGTTGAAAGTTTGGAGCATAAATAAGGGATTTCTTGAGTAAATTTCATATCAATTTGGTTTGGAAAGACACTTACGACTGGCAAACTGACTATATCCCCATTGTAATTTATAATCTCAATACTACACACAGTGAAGTGGCTCATTTGCAATCAGTATCATAACTATTTTTACAGCAAAGACAGAATGTCATTACCTCAACTTTCATGTCAATTTTCTTCAGACTATCATTTTCAATTGCTGTCTTGACCATGACAATGACTTCACTTATCTGTATGACTCTCTCATGATGAACACATGTCAAGTGCGGAGCCAAACTCTGTCATCAAGGAAAAAACATCAAATTACATTGTTGAAAAATTGTAAAATTATCATCAATAATGAAAGGACATGAGAGACTCAAGTATGTTAATATCATATAGGGTTCTGCCCTAGATGTCGCGCAAGGAGTTAACATTAGAAACTTTATTTGTATTGATTCATGAGCAGTAGACGATAAAATAAAATAAATTGTTACTTGCTATTTACATTTGTATGACCACTATGCCCAGTTTACCCTCTGATGAAAACATTTAACACATGTGCACAATGTCAGACCCCACAGGTAATTGATATAGAGGACACTTTCTAAAATTTAATCCCAGCATTCTTTGCATTTGTCCTCGTTAATATGCAGGACAGTTTTCTATCTTTTTTTAATGTTTAGACTTGATAGCAACGATATTTGGTATCTGTGACAAGGTGAATAATAATGATTACTGGCTAATAAGAGAAATATATTTTATTAATGGCATGGTATAAATTTTATTTTTAAAGACAGATTCAAAACATGCATGTTTTGAATCTGTCTATTTACAGGCACTCAGAAAACATGGCGGTGCCCATGAATTTAGTCAGGTACCTTTCCCGATACTCGCATAGTATATTATGAAGCTGCGCATGTGTAGTCAGTAAGCCGCTGGCACGACTATTAAATATTTCCAAAAATTGAAAAATTTACATCTCAAACTACACACCGCTCACCGCACCGATAAATACATAGCACTGATACTCAAATTACAAACAAACAAAGTGGCTTATTGTTTCATCATTTTTTTGACTTTGGTAATTTTTGTAATTTGTTTGATTATATTACAATACAAGTTATTGTCAATAACATAGTCCCCACTTGGTTGATGAATTTGGAAACCATTGGTGGTGTATTGTATATATTGCAGGGCTCGAAATTAAATTTTAAATGTGGTGGTCCATGTGGACCACCTAACAAATATTTTGGTGGTCCAAATTAAAAATGTAGTGGTCCGTAATATAACAATTGTTTAAGATGGCGTGATAGGTTTGTGACGACATACATTCAAACAACAACTTCTCGTCCAAACTATGTTATATACGTAAAACTTGCATATCACCAGAAAGCTCTTTCTATGAATTTTAATGCTGTACCATTACATTTTGGTTTTTTTGGGATCTGAAAAGGCCGAAATTGGGATATTTCACCATGAAAATTATAACCATCACCTCACATAGCGGATTGTCATTTGAACAAAGCAATCTTAAAGTTTAATATACTGTCAGCATAACTGTGTCTCAAAATTTTTGAAGACGACTTAGGTTTTTGGACAATCACCAGTCATGGTTTTGAATCATGTTTTGTTCATTACTTAGTTTATTTAAACTACGAAAATTAAAATCCTTAAATGTTTTTGGAAAAATCTGAGACACAGTTTGGACACCATCTGTACGACTTTCACCTGTGAAAATTTGGTAGACTACCTGTCATCCCTTGTCGACTTACACTATTTAGACCAAGAGAATCATGCTAAAATGGCCAGAAAAGAAAATGGAAAAACACAAGAAGTTTGTTTGCATTCCCTTGTTGGCATAATTTTCAAGAGCGAATAATTTTTTCGGCATATCTGATGATACTATACTGAAAACTGACCACCTTCAAAGGCCATGTCCTTAGGATGAAATGGCATGGAAAGGATAGTTTTTCGGAGTTTTGAAGGAAAATACTCATACTAACCTATCACGCTACCTTAAGATGATTTTGAGTTGTCAGTTCACATACTCTTGTGTTCAAAATTATTCCGCCAGGTATCGGCTGTTAACAGTTATGATGACAAAAATCCCACTATTTGCTCCATTGAACTTGAAATTCACAATAGGCCTACTATAGAGAGTCAAAATACTTCCACTCATAAAAACCAATAGCAACCAGTAACAGAACCCGATTTGAACACTGCCTGAACACGAATGGGCCAGGGCAGCGTTTCCGTTACAATTTCAAAACTTGCGTACGATTTTACGCAACTGACTTTTTATTTGCGTAAAATGTATTCAAAATGTGCACGGTAGGAATCAGTATCTGAAGTGAGCTGGGCAGTCTTTTCTGTAGAACTTGGGGGTTTCCTGTAATGCGCATGCTCTAATAACAAAAAACAACAACCTGGGGGGCTTCAAGGTGTAGCTGAACGTTTGCCATGCCGTGATGCATGTCCCGTATATGATCGTTGAGCAGCCCAATGAGATCATGTTCAAAGAAAATACCTTCTGACTACATAATTAGCGTTTTCAAAGAGCCAACAAAAAGCAGATACTGTTCAAAGTCCAGCGGGACCTCTCAAGAATGCAACCCGACAGAGTCTAAATGGTAACCCGTAAACCACTTTCCAAATAACATGCGACGTAATGACCATTAACTGTATTGTGTTACCAACAACGTAGACTCGATCGATTCTCGAATTTTTTGCATCTGTAGTGCCATTGTCTGTACAGAACTGATTGACCTGACGTTTTGTGATGATGAAATACAATGTTGCATAAAGTGCTGCGGTCTGCTAAAGTCTAAAATGTTGCAATATCATGATAAATGTCACTTGCAAGCAGGTGCATATGTTCTATTTTTGTCCTGCATGAAACCACGTTCTGGCAATGTATTGCGGGCCGAGTACGTCGTCTTCAAATATTTCTGACGTAAGTGGTGGTCCATTTTGACCACCTACAAATTGAATTTGGTGGTCCACAATGAAAAAGTGGTGGTCTTTGGACGCAAGACCACCGTTAATTTCGAGCCCTGTATTGGATTATATCAAAAAGCAAATTATCATATGCATGTATGACATAGGGAGTAATCCTTGTACTAAGGTTGAAAGAAATTGCTCTAGGCATCTCTGAGAAATTTGCACTATCAGATGCACAGATGGATGCACAGATGCACACACAGACACACAAGGACATGACCAAATCTATAAGTGCCCAAGAACTTTGTCTGTGGGGACTAAAATGTGAGAGTCTTAGATCTTAGATCTTAGATCCAGTACTAAACAAGTAAAACAGTTACCTATTGCACAGCGGTCTCTAGTCCATCCAAGTGTACAGGAGCATACAAATCTCTGGTTGAGGTAGTCATTCATAAAAGTTCCTCCATTTTGACATTGGTCTCCCACGCAGGAATCCACATCTGTTGGAAGAAAAAACATCTAAATTTGAAAAAAAGTTTCATGATGATATTTGAACAGATTTATAAAAACCATCTGACCACTTAATATACAAATTGGGGAATAAATGTTTTGAACTTTTGAATCCAGGTTATTCTACCAATCAGGGGAACAATTACAGTGGTTGCTGTTACAATACTACAGAAAAGGCATGCAACACTGCACATGAAAACTGGCATGTTGAGAGACAGCTAGAGAGTGAGCAAGTCAACTTTACTAGCATCTACTTCACAGTACAGTATATCAGAAAATGTTTGAAGTTGTAGATATACAACAACTATTTTTGTGAGAAAATTGCAGGGACTACTATGGTCAGAAGACCTGATCACAATCAAAGTATTTGCCTGGGTTAGCTCAAAGTTGCAAAACATGTTTTCCATGCAGCAACAAAAGGATCTTCCAATATTGTAGGGAGGCCAGCAGGTCGCCCAGGACGTGCTGAATTGACACTCAATCACCAGTGACTTAGTCATGTTCAAAATTGAAAAACATCGATAATGGGAAAGAAAATTGT
>LD355897.1:6294-19622 GCA_001465055.1 Ptychodera flava | reverse complement strand
TATTGATGGTATCATGAAATAAATTGAAGCGCATATGTATGGCACAGTACTTTATCCTTGCACACAGTTTGAAAAAAAAACGCTCAGGAATGACAGAGAAACGGCTGCTGACAGACGATGACAGATGGATGGACACACCGACGGACGGGACCCAATCTATAAGTCCCCGCTAGACTGCGTCCACAGGGACTAAAAACAAATATATAGCCCCCCTGTTAATTCATTTTCTCGATGGTTTCATGTATTGTCTAAAACCAGGGTCAACTATATGCATGGGTACCCATTCAATAAGAATCTTTCAACATGTCAAACAATATAAGTAGTATCTCGTATCAAACAAAACTCAGCAGCAATATTGGATCGTACCGCAAAATAAATTGACATGCTTATTTATGCCAAGGTACTTTATCTGTGTACCAACATTGAACTAAATCGGTTAAGGGATAGTTGAGTTATGGTTCAAAAACATGAAAAAATTGCAACAAAATGGCCGCCTTGTTGTCATATTGATTGTATAACGACACAAACTGACTTACATATATATGCCAGAGTACTTTATCATCAAAATTGAGCAAAATCTGTTCAGGGATAGTTGAGTTATGGTTAAAATACATGAAAAAATCACAACAAAATGGCCGCCCAGCTGCCTTATTGATGGTATCATGAAATAAATTGAAGCGCATATGTATGGCACAGTACTTTATCCTTGCACACAGTTTAAAAAAAAACTGCTCAGGGGTGACAGAGAAACGGCTGCTGACAGATAGATGACAGATGGATGGACACAACGATGGACGGGACCCAATCTATAAGTCCCCACTAGACTGCGTCCACAGGGACTAAAGACAAATATATAACCCCCCTGTTAATTCATTTTCTCGATGGTTTCATGTACTGTGTCTAAAACCAGGGTCAACTATATGCATGGTTACCCATTCAATCAGTATTTTCGATATGTCAAACAATATAAGTATTATCTCGTATCAAATAAAATTCATGACAAATGGCTGACATTGTCCCTTTAACTGAGGTTACCCCAAGTGAACTGCATCTCAAATTTCAAAGCAACTGACCATGTGGTTTCAGAGTAAAACCAAAAACAGCAAAAATGCCCAAATAATACAAATATGCAAATTTCATCACGATTTGAACAAACCCCAAGTTAACTGCATCTCAAATTTCAAAGCAATTGGACATGCAGTTTCAGAGTAAAATATTTTTTACCAAAAACAGCAAAAAATGCCGAAAAATACAAATATGCAAATTTCACTACCATTTAAACAAACTTAACTGAGGTTACCCCAAGTGAACTGCATCTCAAATTTCAAAGCAATTGGACTTGAGGTTTCAGAAGAGAAGGCAATTTTTGATGACGACGGATGATGACAAAGGAAAATCTGCCTATATGATAAGCTCCACATAGCTGACAACAGAGCTAAAAACTTGTGCATTTTGAATATATATAAAGGTGGCAAAGATGAGATCTTGTTACTGTGAGGGTATTGAGATTTTGCTGACCATAGTGTTCACAGGTTTTATGCACCACAAGGCAACATTAGAATTACTTACATCTGGATTCTTGTCTTTGTCTCTTCATAACCTGACTTCATGATATAATTTGTGTGAGGAAACTGCTGATAGATCGGATGTGTACTGCGTGGGTATCCTGATACCATCATCTATATAGAAATATGCACCGGTCTGTTAGGAATGCTGCCACTGATGATGGTGAGCAACAGCGCCCTCACAGGTCATTTCCACATGTACCTCTACGATGTCAGACACAGACTGACCTGAGGCAAAAAAGATCACTTGAACTGGTCCCCTCAGTATTCTAATCAATGTAATGATACTTTCCTGTCTTCATGCTCTTATATAATACCATAGTTTGACTATGTACCATACACGAAACAACCAAATTTCACAGCAAGGAAGAAAGAGAAATGCTTCCTCAATATTCTGAATGTTTAACAGAGATGGATCTGCGGAATTTCTTCTCCTGTGTGCATGATAAAGAGTTGTAAACTACCATGTAGCCTTTTTAAAAACTACATTCTGGTAAATGGTATATTAAAGTACTGTACACATGTCAAAAAATGCCACTTTTATAAAATTTGGCTAACCTCTAGAGGAGAGTATTATCAGACTACACTGACCAAGAACCATGAACATAACAATCTAAGAGAGCTGCTGAGAAGGGCATAGGCAATACTATTTACCTTTCAGAAACAGCGCTGCACCATCTAGACATTCTGGAGAGAGTTCATTGTCCCCAAATGAACCTAGCATCTCACTGATGATGATGTCTGCTTTCACTAGGTCCCCCTATAGCCTCATGTCACTGGATATCATTGATACCTGATCTCCCAACATCTCATCCTGAAATGCTTGTAATCTGCAAAGACAAATGTTTGATATGTGTGTTAAAGTCACAACACTAGAACCATAGTTACAGTATTGCATTTCTTACAGGTATTAAAAAATTAACACATAATAGAAAGGTTGAGTTTCTGTAGTACATCCCTACTTCCAAAATGTATGTTTAAAAACACCGATTACGACAACAGGATCAAAACAAAGGGCCATGACATTCAAGGTGTCATATACAAGACCAAGAATGAAGGTTTCAGAGAATGATAAAATCAAGGTAGAACTCCCCTTGGGGTTAGATAGTTTGACTCTTAAATTTCTACAATTCTTTTCTGATTTACTAATTGTACAGCTCATTTTAAAGCTCTTACAGAAGGAAAAACTTTCATCTTCTCAGTTTTTCGACCCCATAGAGTTGACACAGAATGGCGGCCATTTTGAATTTCAAATGTCGCAAATTATCACTAGTTCCAAACTTTTGCATGGTGACCCCTGATTTTTATTGTTAATTTGGTAACAGAATGGTTGCAAGTTTTTATCCTGGAAAGTTTGAGCAAAAGTTTAAGTCTTACACTTTTGAGGCGCATACTGCCTTAAAGCACGTGTACAGCAATAGGTAATTTTCACATCCTTATCAACTGATGAGTGATGCACACACAATAATAAATGTTCACAATGGCCCATTTTACAGAGTCAAGTAAAGTTCATATCTCCATTGGCTGTGAATTTCAGTTGTACAATACCATGTAGCTATTTTAAAAACTACATTCTGGTTAATGTTATATTAAAGTACTGTACACATGTCAAAAAATGCCACTTTTATAAAATTTGGCCAACCTCTAGAGGAGAGTATTACCTGAATTTGAAAAGACTACACTGACCAAGAACCATGAACATAACAATCTACGAGAGTTGCTGAGAGGGCATAGGCAATATTATTTACCTTTAAGAAACAGCAGTCCGGGTCAGCTCCAAAATTGGAGACTCATTATGATAATGTATTCCGGCATTCAGCCAATCATCGACCAGATGACATCATTAATAAAGTACGGGTCACGCTGTGTCGCAAATTACCCACCAAGTGTGATCGGCAGTTTTGGGCCGCTTATTAAGCCCCTGTCTTGTGAATTTCGACGAATTTCGACAGTCAACATAATCCACGTGTTCTGCAGAAGGTCATGTCCAACAAGGAGTCCGATTAGTGAACAAATATTCGAAATATTGACGATTCATTTCTACCCCAAGTTTATCGATTTCGCTCAAGTACCGAGAATCATTTTGTGGATGTTCGTCATCTCTATTAGAAATACTGTTATAAAGGTTATTTGTGTAGGTACGCGTATAACATTTTGCAAGAAAGAAGAGCAATGTCAGAGCTTTAGAACGATACCTGTTTTGTAGTTGTCAAACGCAGACTAAAAATGGTACGCGATTTTGAAAATGTGTTGACAGAGTGGCCACACAACTGTTCCCCATACGGTAGAATTTGTATCGCTGCCATCTCCGACACAAATGGGGTATTCTGAACGATCTGTGTAGGTACACGATTTATATCTCGCAGGACTTCAAGCCAGAGTCTAGGAATCACAGCGATATATGGGGTTTGGTTGTCTTAGCCAGAATAAAACTGGTACGCGATTTTGAAATTGTGTTTTGACAGAGTGGCCACACAACTGTTCGACATTATGACAGAATACGGCGCGGGAGTTCGACACAGTATGGCGTACGTAACGAAGGACGCATGTGGAGGTTGCCAGGAAATACAATTTTTACTGATGGCGCGCTGGCCGCTGATTGGCTAATGAGAGGGGGAAAATATTATGGTATAGCGCTCCAATTTTGGAGCTGACCCGGACTGAACAGCGCTGCACCATCTAGACATTCTGGAGAGAGTTCATTGTCCCCAAATGAACCTAGCAACTCACTGATGATGTCTGCTTTCACTGGGTCCCCCTATGGCCTCATGTCACTGGATATTATTGATACCTGATCTCCCAACATCCCATCCTGAAATGCTTGTAATCTGCAAAGACAAATGTTTGATATGTGTGTTAAAGTCACCACACTAGAACCATAGTTACAGTATTGCGTTTGTTACAGGTATTAAAATATTAACACATAATAGAAAGGTTGAGTTTCCCTTGTACATCCCTACTTCCAAAATGTATGTTTAAAAAACACCGATTACGACAACAGGATCAAAACAAAGGGCCATGACATTCAAGGTGTCATATACAAGACCAAGAATGAAGGTTTCAGAGAATGATAAAATTAAGGTAGAACCCCCTTAGGGTTAGATAGTTGGACTCTTAAATTTCTACAATTCTTTTCTGATCTACTACTTGTGCAGCTCATTTTAAAGCTCTTACAGAAGGAAAAACTTTCATCTTCTCAGTTTTTCGACCCCATAGAGTTGACACAGAATGGCGGCCATTTTGAATGTCAAATGTTGCAAATTATTTGGTAATTTGTTTTGCTAGTTCCAAACTTTGCATTGTGACCCCTGATTTTTATTGTTAATTTGGTAACAGAATGGTTGCAAGTTTTTATCCTGGAAAGTTTGAGCAAAAATTTAAGTCTTACACTTTTGAGGCGCATACTACCTTAAAGCTGAAAGTCATGCAGTCCTGGTAACCTGCTGCTAAGTAAGTTAAATAACCTTTTCTACAAAATCAGTTAAATGTCAAAGATACCTCACTAATTTGAAAAAATAAATATCTACACAAAATTTTTGATGCAATTTCCAGGCATATGCTTTGCTAATAGCTAAAACCACAAGCTTTGGCAAGAAAGCATCATTACAGTCATGTAAGTCATAGTCAAAAACACTCATGGAATGCTATATCTGCAAGAAAAACAAACTGATATAATAGCACTGTTCATGGTTACATTTTTGGTACTTAATACAGCTGCATAGGTATGACATTGGACAATGCTGCTTGAAATGTTGACAAATTTTGTCAGTGCTGCATGCAGCTAGTCTGAGATGTTAATACATATTTTAGTATTCACTGTAATATAAGCAGTCTTGAATGAGTAATTTCCAAAACTCTAATCAAAAACATGCTGGCAAATATTTATTTTTGCATATTAATGAGAGAAGAATGACGTCATTTGCAAACAGCCATATTACTTCTTGCACTTGTTAATGATCTCATGATATTTGAAGAGGAATGTACTCAACTTTTACTTACATGACAACTGCATTGGGATTTTTCTCCACTGCATAAACTTTTATTTGCCTGTCTGCATTTTTGGACGCCTGGAGAGACGCCCTGACTAGTGGTCCCCTACCTGCCTCCAAGTACCATTAATGTCATGTCACACTGTGAGAAAATAAAATTGCAGTTTTACCACGACAGTACGCACAAGACCACTGATTCATTTTTCATAGACAACCATGGTAGCGTTGAGCGAAATTTTCCTACTTCAGAACATTTAGCGATCCAAATCCCATTGACAGCGTTTAATCAGGCTACACTTGTACACAGGTCAAAATTTCATGTTGGCAAGTTTATGGAAATTTTGAGCAAGAGGTCAAAATAGCGCCTCCAGTGGTGACTTAGCAAAATTCAAGGCCCATTGATACACATGGGGTGGGTCTCATGACTCAACAGATTTCTGCTCAATCATACCACTGTCGAGCAAAGCTGATGTGAATTTAAAACGGAGCTCACACTGCTCTCCCTAAAACACCATAAACTCATGGTATAACCTTTAAAGCCTTTACCTAAGCTCTTCAAACGAAGTGATTGGCACTATTTTTAACCCAGACTATCTTCGTGGGTAACGAACCTGAAAGTAAATCAGTGATCTTGTGCAAATATAGTGAACCTTAACATTAACAAATGTGCACAATTTTAATGCAAGTGAAAGAGTACATATGACATGACAATTACGATGATTGAATTACATGCTCAGTAGCTTCAGTACAGGGGAGAGGAGTGAATTTGTTACATGTTGGGAAATCACACAGTGGTCTGTGGGGGGTCATGGGGGTCCTTTGTGTTCAATGTGAAGCTAGATTATTATCACTGTCAGCAGGTATCTCAATCGGGTGTTTATCTCAATTGTCACCTTCAGACTGGTCACAGTTGTTAATTTTTTGCTTACATTGTTGTCTTTTCCTCAACATCGTCTCTCTTACACCTGTTACAAGTTTCAATTTGGTGGAGTGCAAAAGAGTAAAAACTGTTGCCCACTTAAAGTGAAACAGCTGCTTCTTTTCACTTGGGATGGGAGAAGCTTTGATAAATCAAGGGTTGAGGACATAAATATTTTTATTAATTTATTTAATCAGAGTTGTAAGGATATTTACATCTAAATATGGCAAGCCAATTTGAGTTTTTTTTCTAAGCTTGATACCTATTTTGAATTCAACAGAACATTCATCAAGAGAAATATTTTTCAGTCTCAGATAAGGAGAAATTTTGTAATGCTCTCTGTCACTTCGTGTTTCTGCTCACTCTCCACAAGTTGAAACAGAAGATATATACATTACCCTCACACTAATAGAATCCATCTTTATTGTGATACACACCAGGTTGAATATGAATTTCACTTTTGCTTGATATGTCAATTTTACATAGATTTGAGAGCTAAATATTTATCAAGATATTTCTATACTCCACCTTCCATAGCTTAATTTTGGAAAATTACTTTAATCTGAAAATGTACCTATTATAAGTTTGTTTTTACTTGATGACATTTTCTTGTGACTATCACAGACAGTGCATTCCACCACTGCTAGGTATCAGCCACTTCTTTCTTGTCCCGGTCTTCTTGGTTGTAACTATATATAGTGGTTTCAATTGGAATCCAACTCACAACATACGGTACCCAGTCACCTGGTGGAGAAGCCAAAGACAAAACAGCTCAGCAAAATCCCCAATCTCAAAAATAACTGAGATAAGTTGTTACAACTTTTCTGACTACAACCTCTCCACACACTGTAGAGTTTGTGCGGCACTCATGCTCGTACACTCACTATCACACATCACAGTAACTTTATCGTAGTCTATAAGGTTGTCTCTGGTGGTGGATAGGCCTGTCATCGAAACATGAATCCGCAGCTGTTCACACAAAGCATATCATTTTTGGCATTCATAAAATGTTGCATGATGTTGCGCAATGAAAATGGCATGGTGTTTTTATATACCAAATAATTTTATTTTTATTTTCTCCATGCTTTTCACATTTCTGGTGTAGAATGCATCAGATTTTGCAAATGTAAACTCTACCTGATCTTAATTTTATTTCCTCATAACAAAATAGTACAAAAGCTCTACATTTAAAACAATATTAGAAACTGCATGGTTAACAGCAAGGATTTCGATTCTGAAAAAATCTAGTGAAATAATTTCATTTGTTTTGCTAAGCAAGTACCGGTATACACTTCTGAACTTTTGCTCTTGCCCAAGAAGTTCTGGCAAATGTACCAGCTTAAAACCTAAACAAAGCATGGAACTATTATTCTGAACTATACACAAAACTACAGTCATATCAAATGTGATGGCCTCTATTGAAATTCTGTCATTGCTATCTATTTGAATCATAATGTAAACCCTTCCCCAGGGATGTAGAAAATATAGCCAGCAGCCAGCAAAAACATCTGGCTGTCGGCTAAAATTTGCCGGCTGTGAAAATTTAGTTTTAGTAAAAAATCTGGACATTTTACACAAACTTTATGTGCACATTACTTGTAACCGCCGGTCTTTCTATTTTTGCAACCTGTTACCGAAATTTTCTATATCCCTGCTTCCCTATATCTTTTACACTACGGTATATAAACATCAGTTGAATTTCAAGTATGGGAAATAAAATTATCACTGAGGAATTTCATTTTGCCTTCACACATATTATTTAATGTGACAAACATGTACTCAATGGAGTGCTAACTCTACGAATATTCGAAAGGATGTACATATTCATTATCAAATAGGCTCATCCAATGGAAAGATTCAAATAGTGTCATGACTGTTTATTGCACAGCACTGTTGGTAATTTAGACCTCATTTTGACACTCACTGCAACCATCTCAATCGATACAACATCTATATTGTGGATAAGTGACAAGCGGTATATCAAGGTGTTGACTTTGCTATACTTAGAGAACACTTACCAGATACAGTTCACAGTCAGTCATGGTGGTTCCAGCAAGGCTCTAAATAGAAAGGCTTCCCTTTGATTTACATCCAGTTAAGGTAGAATGTGCATCAGACATTGAGACATTAAGACATTCAAAAGTTAAAAATTCTTTTCTGATGTACCACTTGTGGTGGCTCACTTTAATGCTATTGGATCAAAACACTTCAACTGTTTTAATTTTCCAAAATTCAACCAATTTATTTTTTCCTCTCATAGTTAACACAGGAATGGCGGCTGTTTTGAATATAAAATATTGGTAATGTCAGGTAATTTGTTTTATGGAGTGAATTCTTTGCACAGTGACCCCTGATTTTTATTCTTAATTTATTAGTTTAAATTTAAGTTTTTCACTTTAGAGGCCTGTACAACCTTAAACTTGAGAACTGCCTGATCTATAGTCTTCACACTGAGCTGAAAAAAATTGAGAGGCCTGCTTAACTGTCAATATCACCACATTGATGCATTCTCAATAACAAAAGTGGAATTTCCATACAAAAGCCCTGTTGACAATTAAATTGTCTGCTGGTTAGGATACCTGGACTTGTGCAATACTGTATAATATAAAATGTTCCAGTTTTTGTCTCTTGTGGCTGGCTCTTCTATGTACAACACTTAGAGTCGTGCAGAATCAATAGATCCATCTCACACTGTAGATCATGTCAGCAACACAATCTCATTGATGCATTGACAAAGCAATCGGTTGGTGAACCAAATGAATCAATCAATCAATCAGTCTGTCACTCAAACAAAACCAATCAATCAATCTATCACTGCATCTTACCTGTTGGTTGTAGTCCCAAGCATGTGACCTAATAGAAGCCTGCAAAGAATGCTACAATTGCCATGTTGAGATATCCAGCATATGACAAGTCCTGCTTCAAAGCCACCTTTGAGTTTTTCCTGATGGTGTCCTCTGTGAGTCAAGCTGTATCCATCATGATGTCTTTGTGACAATGAGAAGACTCCAGTCTGTGAACAGGGTGTTTGAGATTGCTAGATTGAATGGTTTGCTTTACAGTGTGGGACAGAGCCGGTGGACCCCTTATGAATTATTTCCAAACAGCCAAAGTTGAGAATATTCCTATGCACAAATTCCTTTAGTTACTGTTAATAATGACAATCTATTTAGTAGATACAATCTTCCAATGTGCTGCACAAGACAACACAACTTGAATTTCTTTATGTCACATTGAGCATTTCAACCTACCTTGACAATGAGTTACTTGAACTTGACAGAGATCTTCTGAACAAAACAGGACAGTACATGTACAGGTACTCACAGCAATGTAGAAAGGGGCGTGCATCATAGCAGATATAGATATGTAAAAAAAAAAGAGACAAATTCACATTAGTCCTCCTACACTATACTATGCAACATACATCACATGAACAGAAATTGCACAGTGTTTGCAAGATAACAGAACAGTAAAGTTTGGGATTTAGCTCGGTGGTTTTGACTGTTCTGCTTTTGGTAGGCCACTATGGGCCATACATAGAGGTCGATCCAAACAAAAAAATTATGGAATCCCATTTGCAATGGGTGGCCGCCCACAGTTGCCGTTCTTGCACAATGCTAATGAGAATACTGGCACCAAAACACAGAGGTCTGTCTTATTTCAATCATCAGATTCTAGAAGTAAGTCATCATTGTAAGGAATATCCTGCAAGTCATCTCATCAATCCATCTATTTATTCATTATTTCAGAGTGTAATCAGCCCGGTCCTATGAACTGGTCACTGTTAAGTCATCATTTTGAAAAGTTTGGTAAAACCAGAATGGTATGAGATATGTGCCACATGTTGCAATGTTGCACATTTGAAGACTCTTGGAAAGATATGTTGTAAAACATCATTTTAACTGACTAAACCCACATTATATTACCATGTCCTGCCCGTCGCATTTTGATTGGTGGAGCTGAACCACTAGACCACAAATACACAGTAATGGTCTGTTTACATGCCCGTGAATATGAATAATAAGATTAACAACTCAAAGTATCGTAATACAGCTCAAACTTAAATCATAATCAATCACAAAATAAAATGGAGCACTTGTAGGTCAAGTTGAGATACTTTTTTCTGAAAACATCTCCATTTTGCCAATTTTTTACCGCTCCTGACAGTGCGTCACGTATTGCTCAGTTTCTGGGGCCAAGTTGTCGTTCGCTCGTGAAATTTTCGAATTTTTGACGGTTTTCTTGGGTTCGCTGATAATATAATGGAAAACATAGGGCCAAAGTCCCTGCAGCTACTATAGACATTGATACAAAATTAAGTATTTCCTGACTGTATGAAATTATATCACTAAGGTCATCCTAGGGACTTGTAAACCAAATATTAAAGCTGTCTGACCAGCGGTTTTGAAAGAACAAGCAACTCAACAGTTGACAGAGCTCTGCTGTGTTATGTAGAGAATAACCTTTTGTGACACATGTATTGATGAAGAAGGTGGATATCTTTGATTAACATTGTAAGTGAATTCTGTTGAATAAGTTGAGACTGTGTACATACTCAGAGAAAGCACACTGAAGAGACAAATGTTTGAAACTTAAGAAGTTCAAGGACATCAAAAGCATTATAAGGAATCATGTTACACTTTCATTGCACTGTTTACACAGATTGAATACTTGCTATAAATAGCACATGAGGAATCTTACAGCCCAGCTTTACCATAAAAACCCTATCACTTTGACCACTCTTTAAATTGACCACTCTATTTTTTTCCTCAAAAATTAATTTTATTTTATCCTTACCAAGTCAACCATAAATGGAAATTAGAACTTTCTCTATCTCTATTTATTTATGACGAACTATTATGAGCAATTTCTTTTAGATAACATACAGGGCACAATAAATGATGGTTCAGAATATGTCAAAGTTAGGATTCAGGAAAGTTGCCTTTACATGTTTTAATCCTCCAAAATGGTGGGCATTTCACCATGAACTGTCAAAAAAAGTTGAACTTTCCGATAATTCTACACTAAAATTATTTTGGCTTTGATGATTTCCCAATTAATTCAATTATTTAAAATCATATCAGTTATTTTTTTCTAGGTGAATTGATAGGGTTTATACAGTACAAGAATTACATACAATGTAAGTCAAATTTTGACCAAAAATGACAAAAAAATTCCTTAAAAATACACTTTTGCATATTTCATCACAATTTGAACAAATCTAAGTTGGGTTATCCCTAGGGACCTGTATACCAAATAACAAAGCTGTCTGACCAGCGGTTATGAAGAAGATTTTTCACCCAAAACGCCTTTTTAGGCATTAATTAGCCACTTTTCAACAATATCAAAAAATTAAAAAAGTTTCTCAAAATCCTATTTTTCATCTACACAACAAATATCAGATCAGTAAGTACTGCGGTTCTCAAGATATTTGAGTGGACGGACGCCTCACAAACGGACATACATACATACATACATACATACATACAGACTGACGCCGGATGCCGGATGGATACCCATCCCAATAGCTTCTATAGACTATAGTCTATAGTAGCTAATAACAGAATCCGCTCTGACCATTAACGTTTATTTGTGGGCGCAGGCTCGAGGAAAGCTAAATTAACAGGCTCGGCAAGCCTCGCCCGTTAATTTTTGGCTTTCCTCTCGCCCTTGCCCACAAATAAACGTTAAACACAACAAATATCAAATCAGTAAGTACTGCGGTTCTCAAGATATTTGAGTGGACGGACGCCTCACAAACGGACATACATACATACATACATACATACATACATACAGACTGATGCCGGACGCCGGACGGATACCCATCCCAATAGCTTCTATAGACTATAGTCTATAGTAGCTAATAACAGACTCTGCTCTGACCATTATGTTTATTTGTGGGCGCAGGCTCAAGGAAAGCTAAATTAACAGGCTCGGCAAGCCTCGCCCGTTAATTTTTGGCTTTCCTCTTGCCCTTGCCCACAAATAAACGTTAATGGTCAGCATGTCGCCCGTTATTTCTATAATAACAGACCATGCAGGTGAAAATACACATATATTTTGACACAAAAATACTTCTTATTGACTTTGCAGATGGGGTGACAGAGCTGACAGGACAAAGTCCCTATTAATTGATTGTATAACAATATAATCTCTGGGACTTTTCACTGTTCTTTCCTATTACCCATTAAAGTGACCTGCCAGTATACATGTAGATGGTAATTCTGTGAATTATCACAGACAGCACTCCTGGAACTTAGCTGATACTCTGTGGTATTCACTGATTGAAAAGACTCACTGAAAGATGTTTGCAGTCTCTCTCTCTCACTCACTCTCTCTCTCTCTCACTCTCTCTCTCTCTCTCTCTCTCTCTCTCTCTCTCTCTCTCCCCCCCATCTGAAATACACAAACATTTACAAACGTCAACATCTGGACTGTAAAATCTGCACTACAATTATTGATTTCATGGTTTTAAGAAGCTCTACCAACTCATACAAGGGAGTATTTCAACAATATGTAAGGTTTCTCTCTCACAAATAGTTCAGCTAAATCACAGTGTGCATATACTATATCCTTTTAGGATATGGATATGCGCACTGCGCTTTCTCTCTCTCTCTCTCTCTCTCTCTCTCTCTCTCTCTCTCTCTTAGGCTCTCTCTCTCTCTTAGGCTCTCTCTCTCTCTCTCTCTTTTTTTCCACATCTGAAGTCTTCATCTGAAATACACAAACATTCACAAATGTCAACATCTGGACTGTAAAATCTGCACTACAATTATTGATTTCATGGTTTTAAGAAGCTCTATCAACTCATACAAGGGCGTATTTCAACAATATGCAAGGTTTCTCTCTCAG
>LD355896.1:0-11563 GCA_001465055.1 Ptychodera flava | reverse complement strand
CCTACATGAGTTTCCATTACCTGTGGCAGCACTTGATTTGCCAAACGCGTCCAAAAGGGCAGCGTAGATCACTCCAAATGAGTAAGCACTACCAGAACACAGCAATGTAATGATAAAGGTTGCTATGACAACAATCCAACCCCAGCCTCCGTCAGGAGCATGTGCTATCATGTTGTTACCACTGAAAAGAGGTCGATAAGATGTCATTTTTCGTAACTACCAAAATTCTTGCTAACACACGAGGGGTCAGCCAACTTTGAACCTTGACCAGATAGCAACTGTGTCGCCATATTAATATTTACACAATATCACATAGTAAGCTGTAACTTCTTGTTATTGAATTTCTAACTTGACACTTTCTTACAATGAAAAATATCTATTTGTAAAATAATATATCACATCTTATGTACGGAATTCACTGTTTAATTTATTTCCTCGAAAAGGATGAAATCTATACTTTAAATACACACGAGACTTTAACGACATGCGTTGGAAGTGAATGTACCGTATAGTGTAAAATATAGGAAGATAAACATTATTTACAACAACAGTCAAGGGCACGTACCGGCTTAAGGCAAATGCATCGTTGATTGGTCACCTCGCACTTGAATCTGCGGAGCATTCACCAGGACGTTAAAACTCTATGAGACGACCGTTTTTATTGCTTCAGAAACAAATGTGGCATATCACTAACCACTCTTATCTAGTTTGAAGTAGCTCGACGTTGTTTAATCAACGATTTGCCTGTCATAATTCTGTCAACGTACAGTAACCTTATTGTCTCGTGACCTTGAAACTGTGCTCTTACAGAGGCACATATTCTATACCTTTTCTGTAGTAGGCTAATGAGTGTACTACTGTATACATTTCACCTTTGGTATAATTTTAGAGGCTATTTACATTGTACGTGGTCGCAGTGAAAGTTACTGTGTTTTAATCATGTAATGCATAAAGGTCAATAACATGACTCCTTGTCTATTTTGTGATGCGAAAAGTGATACCTACCTTCAATTAAATCGTTCATGTTGTATCCAAATTGTCTGTGAGAGCCCCGTTTTCTGGTGCGTGACGATGCTTGTTCTTTTGATCTTAAACTGCATGCAGATGTTCATTAATTTTTTGTTCCCATTCCAAATAAAATCAAGCCGTTACTACGGAGGATATCGTGTGAAAAGGTAAATATGTTTTATTTATTTTGTTTCAGTATGATTTCTATAACAATTGGTCTGAATTTACCGAGAAAAATCTTCGAAAATATATCTCACTCTTAAACACTGTATTGAGTGGAAATATCGAACAATGATAATTCCATTTACACAGGCAATATGAACACATGTCAAGAGAAATGTGATGGTTCAGCAAAAAAGACACATGGGGCGATTCTCTTCTTGAGTTTTTTCTATGTTGACTTTGTTTTTTCCTCTACAGCAAAGCTCAGAGTAGGCTTAAGTGTGTTACCAGTGGTACAATGTTTCCATGTCAGTTCGTCCAATCTGTCGGTCCGAGAGGATCTGTAGACAAGGCTTAAAAAAAGTGGAACGGTAATATAAACATTTCCCTGATTATCCTCACATTGGCAATTCCAACTTTCGCACTATTATTCAAAAATTTACGACGGGTACGGATTGACTAATTTAGCTACATGAATTGCCGAATGCTCCTTGGTATAAATTGCGTCGTTAAATATTGAATCTGACAGAGAGTACGCAGGGGTTGCTGCCATATTGAATTTCAAATATTTATAAGTATTTGGTAATTTGTTTCTCGAGTACCAAACTTAACACGGTTACCACTGATTTTTATTCTTTGTTTTGAGAGAGAAAGTTTAAAATGTGATATGGAAAGTTTTAAGAAAAAGTTTAATCTTTACTTCTTAGGGCTAGGATACGGACTACCTTAGAAACACGTCTCTTGCATGTAGTTTCCATATTACGAAACATCAGTGACAAGTCATCGATTTGTAATTCATAGCGCCATACAACACGTAGCTGTAGATATACCCCTCAATTGTGCAGTTTTTACATGCTTTGGACAAGAAAACCAATCTGAACAGTAGAACACTAAGACAAATTTGCACAATTGTCTTCCAAAATTAGGTCATTCACGGTTCTTGCTTAGAGGCTAAACAGTACTTGAACCACGTTTCGTGTCTCTGTAAACTACTCTCAAGTACAAATACAACAACACTTTTAGTTCAACAGCTAAATCGAAAAAAACAAGCATGTGAGAGAGAGATATTTACATTTCATGCATGAAGCATAAAGCTGGTACGACATTGCTAACAATGTTTTATCTAAAAGTGGAATGCTTGGACGATTATCTGTAACACAATGGGGATATTGATAGCAGAATACGAAAAAAAAAGTTATATTTTTTATAAACTGCAATAGGTATATTGATTGGAACGATATTACATTTAGATTTGGTACATATATGTAGGGAGGGACAATGTATGTGATATTTTGGTCGAAAAACATAACAAATGGCAAAGATGGATTTTTAAATTATTTCCAATTTTTGGCAAGGCTTTTAACATACCATATTGCACAAAGGGTGTTGCACAGAAGTCGCCATGGGTCAGTCTATACAAGAAGTTGTGGCATACAGACCTTGTAAACAACCAGCTTTTTCATTCAAAAGATGCCGGATAATATAAGTGTATCCAAAATGTCATCTGTATAGATGGCAAACTTGGCTGACCAGTCGAGCAAGGTCAGGTTATTAATCACCAAATCGTACATCGGAGGATGTAAATATGACAATTATGTTTTTAAAATGTGTGGAAATTTTGTTTGCAAGGTTTTGTTTCTTTCCATTGTTATATTGCACATTTGTGGCATTGTTTGTCTGTGTGAGTTAAAAAATGGCCTCTACACAAACCTCTGTTTTGCTGCTTTTAAATTTGGTTAGAAGGGCTTCAACAAGAAGCCATATCTGAATCCACAGGCTCTTTTGTATATAGAGGATTGTATTTGGAAGTTGTCCTCATTTTTCTGTGAAACTCAATGCTTCTTAAACTTGGTGGCAGTTTAGGACATACTATTGAAGGCACACTCGGCAATGCAATATGGTAAAAAACGGAAAAGATATTACAATGGCGACTTATGGTCACAGCAATTTATGAAGAGATATAGTTTAAGAGATGTAAAGAAGCAACAGATGGTGAAATCCATCATGTTTACACATGTACGTGCTAAGTTCTGAGTTAGCAAGCCGAATAGTATGCATCTCAACATGCTTTGTGGAGTAGAACAAAAAGTTATGGTTGACATTAGAAAAAACAACGTGAAAGTATTATTACAAGATAAATTCTATTAATGTCATTTGTGCATGCGATATCACTACATAAATATGCTCTATTTTTTGTTGTAGCATAGCTTGAGGTAGAATTATTCAGTGCTGAAAAGTGTGCATTGATTCTAAGGGTAGGAATGTGTGAGACTTAAAACAGCTCATAGATTATTTATTTGACACATGATTTGTTTCACGATCAGATTTTCATTTGTAAATTTCGAAAGATGTCACAATACGATAACAAAATATTGCGATCACGCCTTACAGGAACATAACATATTTTATTTTTTTATATTAGCGCAGCCTATGCTTGATGTAGCAATTCGCTTTAACTGATTTAAGTTAATCTTGTGAGAAAATCCCTTCTCTCATTTCTGTTAGTTCCAACGATAAGTCGGTTAAATAACTTTTGCCCTTGTCTGCTTCCTATAAGTCATCTCTCACCTCAGATGTCAGCTCTGTTCATCAATGTAGAAGTAGCAGAGTAGCTGTTTGAAAATTATACTGATTTAAATACCAAATATAGGGCAGAACTTATCCCTCGGCATCATGTTTTATTATATACGGTAAGTCTGGTGAAATCTTTAAACACTACATTTATGTATCAAACAGAAGTTTGCAAGATATTAGGTAAAAATGGGCATTTTCTTGCTTTATTGAGAAGGATGTTCATTTTTCTCGCTATTGATCCACTAGAAGTTCATACGTAGCTATCAATCAGCAAGAAATCAGTTTTCATGCATTTTATCTGCATCATATTAAAATTAATAAGTATTTTAATTCACTGACAGATATAACATCTAGTCGGATATTTATAATAGGCATGCCGCAGGCAAATGAACTCAACAGACTTCAATGAAGTAATTTGTTCATTATCAAAGTTGCATTTAATTAAAGGGCAGGCTTTTTTATCAACTTTATCTTAGGGTTGTAAGGGAGTCTTGTTAACAGCGTACCTACCCTCTGTATGTAATGAAAACACTACATATAGTTTATCTGACGTAATTAGTACTTCTGTACAGAACAAAAACTCAGCAAGTGTAGAACCTACCCTCCCAGTATTTGGTGTACAGGTGCACGCAGGGGTGGAGATGTAAAATTGTTCATATGAACATGTTATTATTAAAAAATGTAACTTGGGTTCAAAAAGGTAAAATCCTTCGATTTGCAAAAGATAATGTTTCCACAGGCCAGGTTTAGTTGAAATTTGGTATGTAGATTTCGGAATATGACTTTAGTTAGGTTGCTGACATTGTGGTAAAATTTTGATGTGTATTTTGGGGCCAATTGTTTTCTTTTTTTGGTCACAAAATTCCTTTCCCTGAAATTCATTTTCCCCTTGCTGTGAAACTTGGTATGCATTATAGTAGGATTGAACTCTGTCAGATTTGCTCACATTGTGGTGAAATTGTCTTATTTATATGTTTAGGGCTATTTTCAATTTTTTGGTCAAAAAAAAAAAAGATTTTCCCTGAAACCACTTCTCACATTGATTTGAAATTTGGCATGCTGTTCTGGAGGGCATCCTTAGTTTGGAATCTTCAAATCACAGAGCAATTTTTATATTTGTTATTCTTGGTGAATTTTTCCTATTTTGCCAGAAAATGGTCTTCTCTGAATTCACTTGTCCGATTACTTTGAAACTTGGTCTACATGTTCCGAGGGGTTTACTTAATAGAGTTTGTTCAAATTTTGGTGAATCTTTCATATTTGTATTTTCTGGTCACTTTTTCTTTTTCTTTTTTTGTCAAAAATTTACTCTGAAGTGGCTTGTCCGATCGCTTTGAAATTTGACACATGTGATGGCTCTTAAGCATGATCTTTATAAGTTCAGTGGTTTGCTCTTTCGGGTCCAAACCGAAATTCCAACATACCTCATTCTTGAATTCCCTAGTCCCATTGCAAAAATTGGAGAGCTGTCGCATATTCATTCTTGTATTTCGCATGTAGATGTAGGCTCAAGTGAAAATTGGGACTTTTTATGATGAAGTTATTATTTACCAAAGTATGCTAATGAGCTGGAAAGTGTAACCTTAGTGAAAATCTCAATAACTACAAGTCGGATGTTTACATATTGATGATGATTTGTGCAGAAACAGAGTCAAAGGCCTTCAGGCCAATTTCTATTACTGTTTCATGGTGTACCGAATGTTGTTTATATTAATGCCGTATAATACAACATTAAAAGAGGGCTTCTTTAGTTTGGTATTGTAGATTTTGTCACTAATTTTGATATAATTCCAGGCATGCAGCATGATGTTCCATATGTTTGTCCATTGCACACCTTGCCAACCATAACATATTTCTCCTCAAGTTGGTATATAATGGATGGTGCATCAAAACATGTCAAATGTCTGTGGCGTTTGAATATAACAAGCTAAGGTCAAGAGAATATATTCAGTGGGGGTTCTGAGCTTATTAACCACTAGAGAATTGTAACATTAAAGAGGTCAATTTCTTGTCTTGGAACCTTAAATGTCACCGTCTTCTTTTCAGTGTCAAAATGAGGCCAATTTGCTCGTGTTATATATTAACTTTCCTATAAGGCTGCGATTCACAATCCCTGATTCTTGCATCAGTCCTTGTTGACGGTAATGTTCCAGTGATTGATTTTCAAGTCCATAATTCTCCTCTGCAAATGATGTCAATGTCAATGATGTAATAAAGAACCTTTGTCTTAACCCTACAATACTGTAATTTCTCTGGATAGACATCGAAGTCAGCCATGGACATGGAAAATAGCATAATAGCAGCAAAATTCAAAATCTACTTTCCCCAGGACCTTAAGGATACTTCTTTCGAGAACATAACTTTTCAAACTATCGATTTCAGCCGTATCAACTTCGCCCACTGAAGACGACCCATATAACATATCCCAAAAACTTGTCACAAACATGGTTTTCGGAGAATTGGAGAGAAAAATGGCAAAAATTCGTGGCAAAGGTCACGACTGTTTTAATGTGTAATAAATTAGGTATTGAACACGCAAAGGACATACTAGGTCACATCAAGATAAAAGTTGTAGATATTTGCTCCGAGATGAAATTTCAGTTTGTTTATGTCAAAACCTTATACTTGCTTTCACGTTAAGTAGCTAAGCTTTGCCATGTGATCTCATAAATGTGTGTATTTATAGGCAATTATGAAGTTCATCGAGTAACACAATTTTCTTAATATTTTTATTGTCTACTCATTTCACTTCAATCTACAAAGTTTCTAAATTAAAGAGACAATATTGGATCAACCTAAACCTTCGTAATACGCAATGCGTCTATTATCGTCTTGAAATGATTAAAGTACCTCTTCCGATTTGGTCATGGCTGCTTGCAATTGTCCAAAGTATAGTACTGCGATAAAAAGCTGTACTTTGGTTTAAAAATCCACATAACTGAATGTATGAACGCTAGGATATAGTCAGTGTAATAATTTATGATTTGGCGATTCCCTAGCAATGTTAATCTGAAAGACGTTTTCAGAGTATACCAATACAATCTTAATTCGTTGTCCTGAGATCTGTTGTCGTCTCTCTGTCATTAAGTCCAACACGAGCATTTTTATAAGTACGTCCTTTCTCTGATCTCCGTCGTTGTTTAACTATTGCATCTACGTAGGGCAGAGATATGGTTACTGCGGCTGCTGCTAATAAGGACACAGCGGCAAACCAGAACGCTCCTTTGTAATCTCTATACCTATCACGCATCCAACCTGAAATCGAAATTAGTGCAGCTTTAGGTGGATCTTTTCATTGTAAAAGTTACGGAGAAAGGATTTGACCGCCAAACGAACACCAGCCCTGAATAGAGATCCGAATGGTTGTAATCATATGTCCATATGAGAATAAGCTTAAGTCGATTAAAATCAAATACGAGTTTAAGATTGAATGTTTAAATCTCAAAAATTAATAGGTAATGAAATATTGCAAGGTTTATTTTGTTACTTATTTGTGTCATCTGACAGAAAAGGTATTTTGTTTTAACGAGAGAGGTTTATACTCGCCAGATAATTACAGTACATCTAGGCCTATAGGCAAACGCAGATTACAAAAGATTCATAAAAATTGAAGATAGAGATGCCGACATAGGCGCTTTTGCATAACCTACTCAACAAGACAAAGAGCTGTGGTTTGTATGATGCACTATATACCTGCAAGGATGGGCATAGTTAATGCCGTGGCGCCATGGGTTTGCACAATCAGCGACGTGCCAAGTCCTACATTCTCTGTGCCATGAAAAAAGACCAATAACACTGAAACGTACGCCAAACAGCCACCGGCACCTGCCCCGAAGACAAAGATTGCGATCAACTGCCCTGAAATAAACCACAAA
Organism: Ptychodera flava; assembly: GCA_001465055.1. NCBI lineage: Eukaryota > Metazoa > Hemichordata > Enteropneusta > Ptychoderidae > Ptychodera > Ptychodera flava. The sequence continues at coordinate 3,944 of LD355896.1, read as the reverse complement.
TCATAAAGTAAAATGCAGTCTCTATCAGTGTTTCTTAGGACAATTGCTTTGGTACTAATGTGATTCTAAACACGTTCCTCCATGGACAAAAAACTATTGTCACTTTCGGAGCCTTTTAACCAAGATTGCATTGAGACCGTAATAGACAATAAGTAAGCAGTGTTTGGCGGTTAAAATACTAGCACATCCAGAAGACATCTTTACCTCCGGAAATGGCCTGAATCAACATTCTACAATATGACGCGCACCAGAGAAATCGAGCTCGAGGGATGCGTAGTTAGTTTTCATAAAAGTCAAAGTACCGTCTTTCTTACAAAACCCGAAGTACAAATTTAGTCCAAACTTTGCAATTATGTCATGTGTCTTTTAAAGATATACAGAAATACGTAAGAATGTCTACCTTCCATGTTGTGTGCTTTTAATTTACACTCAATGTAAATATGAATAGTAAGAAGAAGACGTCTTTGACTCGATAATTTTCAGCATGGCATACCTGCTAAATTCCTAGCATAAATGATGGCTATGGTTGCTACAGCACAGGCTACAAGTGCAACGCTAGACAAAACGTACGGTTTCACTTTTGAAGAATAGCTCATCGCTCCGAACAGAGGTCTGCAAATCAATTGCCCCAAGCCCATTATTGATGATATAGAGGAACTTAGGGTGTCTGCTGTACCAAGGTCACGTGAATGTCTCACCTGAAAAAGTGTAATAGAAATAAAAATCACTTGATTTTTTTTTGGGCAAATGGTCTCCTCATAAAAAAGTCAATTATTACCAGTGATAGCATCATTACCATTACCATCGTCGCTTTGCTTTAAAATGTCACCTCCATACAGACAACCATATATTAACTACATTTATTTGCGTTAACACATACATTCCATTTCCTAATGCCCTATCCCATATCCTTCACAGCCGAATTCTCAATAAAGCCTCCCTACAGAGAATTTAAGAAACTGACACTTACTGCGTGGACAGTCACTATCCAAATTCCTGTTAGCTGTAAAATATTCGAAATGAGCTGTAAGATGAAGACTGATTCCAATATAAGTGATCCGGTCAACATGTTTTTGGGACAAAACGCCGTACAGGGGTCACCTTGTAGGATCTCTTTTCGTTCATGTGACCGGAGTTCACCTAAAGTCGGATCAAGTATTTCACGTACTCCAGAAGAAGCCAAATCTGTCGCATCATCATCGCTTTTGGTTCTGTCATTAGTGCTTAAACGTTTATTTTTTTCATGAATAGTACGTTTGGATGTTCCTTGTCGCAAAACAGCTGCATTAACGCTCAATGGTCTCAAAAGAGAGCCTGCAACGCATATATTAGCAGTTAATGCTGACATAATAATCAGCATTCCCCGCCATCCGTAGTTGTCTACAAGAAGTTGACAAACAAACGACAACACTAATTGCCCGGCACCAGCACCCGTCAGACCCAAACAAAGAGCGATGGCAAAATTCTTCTTGAAATAGTGACCAATCATTTCTATGCCACAAATATAGGGAGCACCACAGCCTATTCCTGTAAAAGATGCACATAAAAGAACTGGTTTTATATTGCGTGTATACATATTTCACTTCTTTTCAAACATCATTGATATTAGAAGCCTGCAGAGACTGATGACCACCCAATGACCTCTCTGAAAATGCGATACCACTCATTAAATCAAACATACTCACCGATCAACACGCCGCATGTAAAGTAGAGTTGATACAGATTCGATACAAAGGCACTCGACAGGAAGCCAATAGCTGCTACCAGTCCACATATCATTACAGTTTTCCGATGACCTATTAGTCTAGCTGAAGCTACTCCGAGAAGGAACGACGCACACATCACAGACGTAAGTATTGACGCGACCCATGCTGAAAGGAAAAGCACTTTGAAGACGTCATGCTGTTGTTTTTTACCGGCATCGGCAAACCGTTGTGTAACGTTGCCATCAACAGTCATTTAGTTAGGTCACATGGAGTGTGTAGTTATCAAACTAAGATTATGAACAGCATATTAATTAGCCATTGTAAGAGGGATGTAAGTTCAGTTTTACGTATTTTGAGAACGAAAGGTTCAAAAAATCTTAACAACCTCATCACTTTTAAGTTTAACAGTTAGAACTTGATAATTCATTCCGTGCTTTTTTGCATACTTTGTGTTTTAATTTCTCTAATGATGAATTTTTAGACAGGTAATTAAATGTTGACAAATCTAAGCTTTTGAGCGAACAATGATTTACATATTTTTTGCACCGAGTTATCGATTATCTGGTGTGCAGATATATTGTATCATATTGTAGATGTATTTCTGTCAATCAAGATCGTATACGTTATGTCGTTGATGATTTCTCACTGCGACAACACTTGTAATTGACAAGAAGACATTGGTTGTGTTTATTTCAAAGAGAACGGATACATTGTTCTCACCAGGTAAAATAGCGATTGGCTTTATTATTCACATTTCTAGTTGCCGAAATAAACATATGCTGTCGATTTGGCGAACCTATAAGTTCACTCGTAGGTCGTTTGTTTGCTTGTCGCTAAAAACACCACAGTTATTTTGTCGACTATCTTCTGAAGACAGGCGTAAAACATGTCACTTCGAAATGATAAAAAAATTAAGTACGTATCAGAAATTACATGATCTTAGGTCTGGTAGAGTGATAACAGAGTAAAATGATAACTGAGCATGTTTCTGTCAAAAACATCCTCAGAAGGTAGTGACCATGTCCCTTCCGAAAATGAGATTATGAGAGAAGGCTTATCCTTGCGAGATTGCAGATACATTTAGCTTTCTGTATCTCTCGTCTTGTGTGACTTGAAACATTAATGTACAGACCAAACTAAACATTTTACTTAAACACACCACCAGTCGCTTGTGTTAAGCAGTTTTGTGCATGATTCTTTACAATTTTTAAATTCAGCCATCATCGGGACAATTTATTGAACCATATAATTGTACATCACCTGTTGTCGCCTTTGATTTCTCAAACGCGTCCAAGAGTGCAACGTAGATCACTCCGACCGAATACCCACTACCAGCTGACAAAAATGTAATCATAAAAGTTGCGATAACAATAGCCCATTTCCAGCTGCCGTCAGGTACTTCTGCCATTGTGTCAATCTTTGTTGTATCTATAATTAAAATAAAATCTTGTATGATTGTAGGGTAAAGAGACTTCACATAGTAGTTTCTCTTTCGGTGAAGAAAGAGTATATTTTAATATATTGGTCTCTTCCAATCATGGAATAGCATTTTGCACATGACGCCGTGACAGAATTGTCGGTGAAAAAATATCAACTTGAAATGAGAGAAGGACCAGAAAAAAAAAACCTGTTTATCTTTTTCTATGGTATCTTGCAAATATGGTGGCGCTTTAGAATATCGTATAAAGTCGCTTTCTTGTTGTCAAACACATTCTTACATAACGTTTATATAACTTTTTGTGAGCTAAGTAACTCATACAGCCAAGCACAAGAAGACATTAGTATTCGGTGGCAGAGGCCACTTTCGGAATATGTTCCACACAAACATAGCAAACCCTACCAAGCTTAACCGCAGTTCATAGACCTTTACGGTTAGCCTATAATTTTAACGTTGAAAATATAGCATTTTTGTAGATAAGAACCTATTAAGAGCGGGATGTATGAATGAAAAAGAAACACAATCGTGTTTTACAGCCTTTCTAACAACACGCTCTCAGCGTTTCCGTTACAATTTCAAAACTTGCGTACGATTTTACGCAACTGAGTTTTTATTTGCGTAAAATGTATTCAAAATGCGTACGGCAGGAATCAGTATCTTGAAGTGAGCTGGGCAGTCTTTTCTGTAAAACTTGGGGGGGGGTTTCCTGTAATGCGCATGCTCTATTAACAAAAAACAACAACCTGGGGGCTTCAAGGTGTAGCTGAACATTTGCCATGCCGTGATGCATGTCCCGTATA